>PVLA01005057.1:144041-157400 GCA_004027455.1 Hydrochoerus hydrochaeris | reverse complement strand
AGTAGGGATGGCCTGTGCGCCCATGTCAGAAGTTAATATTGTATTGGAGGTGGAACAGAGGTCCAGTCCTGCACTTCCTGGTGTGGCGCGGAGGAGGTCTGAAATGGATTGTTTTGCATTGGGTGGTTTTGTGCTGGGACAAACCTTATAGCCCCTGGGGCTTGTCCTTGATTGGGGGTCTGGGGCTGACCCCAAATCCTGTTTCCCTGTTGGGGGAGGGGATTACCTTCCTTGTCAAATTTGGATTTGCATTCTCTAGCCCAATGATATCCCTTTTTGCATTTTGGACATAGGCTATTAGGATTTTTCATTTGATTAGCATTTGGAGACTGTGGGGCTTTGGGGCAATCCTTAACAAAATGGCCTATTTGGTCGCAGTTGAAGCATTTACCATTATTGGTTTTTCCTCCTTGTTTATGTGCTAGAAGAACCTCTCTTACAGCTGCAGCCAGAACTTGGGTATGAAGATGGGCGGGGCCTATGTCAGTGCACAGGTGGATGTAACCTGAAAGGTCCTCTTTTGTTTTGTGTGGCCTGATTGCAGCCTGGCAGGTGGATGTTGCGTTTTCATATGCTAATTGTTTGATTAGGGCAGAATTACTCTCAGGGGAGCCAAAAAGGGGCTCGGCTGCCTGTAAGAGGCGATCAACAAAATCACAGAAGGGTTCTTCTGGTCTCTGTCTTACCTCTTCTGGTAAGAGAGGAGGTAACTTCCCCACTAGGGGGAAGCTTTCTCCATGCCCTGTAGGCAGCTGCATTAATCTGTGTGAAGAGGCCAGGGTCATATTGCATTTGGGCTTCTTTAGAATTAAAGTCTCCAGTTCCCGCTAACATGGGGAAGGTCCAAGGATTTTGTTGTCTATTGGCATTGTCTCTTGCTATAAGTTCACATTGGTGCTTGAATTCAGATTTCAAAGTAAATAGTGGCCTCCAGATAGAGAGGCTTTAGCTAAATCTTTCCACTCATTTGGTATAATCCAACCCTGTGTCATGGAATCTAGGACAGCAAGGATGAAGGTAGCTGTGGGATCATATTGGGTAACTGCTGTTTTTAATTCTTTTAGAGCAGCTATTGTGAAAGGTGCATGGGCCCTGATAACCTGTGTGGCATGTGGCACGGCACCATCTTGTGCCTCGCCATTATGTGGGGCGCCATTTTGTGGGGGCAGGGTTGTTTCCATTTCTGGAAACAACATGGCGGGGGCGCCCTGTAGTGGGCCAGGCGTAGTCGCCATTTTAGGCATGGAGCTTGGGGGATCTATGTCTAAGGATTGGAGTTGTAAGATGAGCTGTTGTTTTTTTTTGTTTAAGTTGTAGTTGTAAGTCTTGAATTTTGGCTTTTAAATTTGAAAAGGCAGAGGATGGATTAGGCAGTTCTTGGGGGCAGATGAGAGTTTATTAGGTAGTACGGGGGCCGCAAAAGGTGGATCGTGATATTTAGCGGCCTCTTCCGCTAATTGTGACCAATCAACCTCCTGGGAATCGGAAAGGTCAGGATACATAGGCTGATATGGAGGAGGGCGCGTGGTGGTGCCATTTTGAGTAGTGGGCAGGGAAGCGCCATTTTGAATATCAGGCAGGGCAGTGCCATTTTGAATATCAGGCAGAGCAGCACCATTTTTGTAGTCCTCATGTCCTACAGAAAGAGAAGGTGGTGGTAAATCGCCATCTTGTAGTGGCTCTGGGATATCAAGGATCACAGAACTAGGGTGACTGGGCACACTGGATGTGTCCAATGGTGGCTTTGGGGAAGGATTGCAGGAGGAGTGTAATTCAGCCTCACCCTGAGTTAGTGTCTCATCAATTTTGGGGTCTGTATGATGCTGAGTCAGTAATTCAGAAATTAGAGTCCAATATGAAAAAGAAATTACTGGTACCTTCTCAGGACCAAAAGTTTTATAATAATCTTTAAGAGCATCACCTACTCTTTCCCATCGTTTAGTATCAATGGAGCCCTCCGGAGGGAACCAGGGGCACACCTTATATATAAATTGAAAATATTGCAATAAATCTTTAGTTTTAACCTTTATCCCTCTTGCTTTGAGGGCCTTACTAAGGCCGGCAATGAATAATTTGTGTTCACTTTACGCTTGACCCATGCCGATTACGTTCACTTACCGTGATTCGGACGAGACGTCAGGCAGTCGTCTGTACAGATCACAGGGACGGAGTCCCCCCAGCTACCATGGCCATGGCTTTTCCTCTGTGAATGGTCCTTCGTTGACCTCCTCGTATTGGGGCCCCACGCTGGGTGCCACTTGATCCAGCCTGCAGACCAATGCGTGGGTTTTCTCCTAGAGGAAGGAAAACGGGGCGGGGGCAGGGTGAAGAGAGAGAGACAGAGGCAAGTTGAAGTTTCCCAATCAAACCTCGTTTTATTGAACAATGCTCCTGGCTTATAAAGAAGCGGGGGCGGGAAGTTACGGATGGGTCACTGTCATTTCCTGGGTGGGGTGAGAGGATCCTGGGAAATGTAGGCCAACGCACTGGACCCCCACAGGAGGGAGAGATGGAGCGGCAGCCATGAAGCTATCATGCTGCTCCCTACAGTGTATCACATTTATTGATTTATGTATGTTAAACCATCCCTGCATTCCTGGAATGAACCCCACTTCATCATGATATATAATCTTCTTGATGATTTGCTGCATTCTATTTGCCAGTATTTTGTTGAGAATCTTTGCATCAATGTTTATTAGTGAGACTGACCTATATTTCTCTTTTTTGGTTGCATCTTTCTCTGGTGTTGGTATGAGAGTAATACTTGCCTCCAGGAATGATTTAGGGAGGATTGCTTTATTCTCAACTTCATTGAAGAGTTTAGGGAGTACTGGCATCAAATATTCTCTAAATTTCTTGTAGAACTCAACTGTGAATCCATCAGGACCTGGGCTTTTCTTTGTTGGTAAGTTTTTAATTACATTTTCAATTTCAATAGCTGATATTGGGTTGTTCAAAATTGCTATATCTTCTTGGTTGAGCTTTGGTAGTTGATATGTTTCTAGAAATCTGTCTATTTCCTTTGTGTTTTCCACTCTATGTGAGTAGAGATTTTCAAAGTAGGTATTCATGATCTTTTGAATTTCCATGGGATCTGTAGTAATTTCTCTCTTTTCAGTTCTTATTGCATGATTTTGGGTTTTTTCTTTCTTTCTCTTGATAAGGTTATCTAGGGGTTTGTCAATTTTGTTGATTCTCTCAAAAAACCAGCTTTTTGATTCATTAATTCTTTGTATTGTGTTTTTAGTTTCAATTGCATTGATTTCTGCTCTAATCTTTACAATTTCCTCTCTTCTATGAGCTTTGGGTTTAGCTTGCTCTTCTTTTTCTAGAAGCTTGAGATGGAGCATTAGGTTGTTTATTTGTGCTTGTTCTGTTTTCTTGATATGACAGTTTATTGCTATATATTTCCCTCTTAAGACTGCTTTCATTGGATCCCACAGATTACAGTATGTTGTTTCTATATTTTCATTGAATTTTAGGTATTGATTTATTTCTTCTTTAATTTCATCTGTAGCTCACTGGTTGTTCAAAAGGTTGTTATTTAATTTCCATGTATTTATATAGGTTTTACAATTTCTTTTGCCATTAATTTCCAATTTCAGTGCACTATGATCAGATATTATGCATGGTATGATTTCAATACCTTTGCATTTACTTAAGAATGTTTTATGGGATAATATGCGGTCTATTTTGGAGAATGTCCCATGTGCAGCTGAGAAGAATGTGTATTCTGATATGGTTGGGTGGAACACTCTGTAAATGTCTACTAAGTCCAATTGCTCACAGGTATGATTCAGTTCTGTTATTTCTTTGCTGACTTTTTATCTAGTTTATCTATGTCTTTGTGACAATGGGCTGTTAAGATCTCCTGTTATAACTGTTTTCTTGTATATTTGGTTTTTCATGTCCATTAGTATCTGTCTTATATAGTTGGGTGCTCCTGTGTTTGGTGCATATATATTTATAATTGTTAGTTCTTCCTCTTGAATTTTTCCACTAACGAGTATGAAGTGACCTTCTTTATCTCTTTTAATCATTTAAGACTTAAAGTTCACATTGTCTGCAAATAGGATAGTTACCCCTGCTTTTTTCTGTGTTCCTGTTGCATGGAATACTGTTTTCCATCCTTTGCCTTTCAATCTATGAGTTTCCTTTTGGGTCAGATGTGTTTCTTGTATACAGCATATTGTAGGGTCCTGTTTTTTGATCCATTCTGTCAATCTATTTCTTTTGATAGGTGAATTGAGGCCATTTATATTTATGGATATCACTCATATATACTGGCTAGGCTTTGCCATGTTATGTTCCAGTTGTTTCTTTCTGCTTTTCCTCTTATTTAATTGCTTATCCTACCTGGACATTTATTTCTGTTGTTTTTTTTTTGGGGGATTGTGGTCATTTTTATCTCTGTCTAGTATGTCCTTCAGTACTCTTTCTAGGATTGGTTTTGTGGACATGAATTTCTTCAGTTGTTCTTTGTCATGGCAGTATCTTGTTTCTCCATTAAATTTGAATGAAAATTTTGCTGGGTACATCAGTCTGGGTTGAAGATTGTTTTCTTTCAAGTCTTGAAATACCTCATTCCAAGCTCTTCTTGACTTGAGGGTTTGTGCTGAAAAGTCTGCAATGATTCTAATGGGCTTTCCCTGATAGGTGAGTTGTGTCTTTTCTCTGACAGCTTTTAATATTCTGTTTTTATGCTGTATGTCTGAGATCTTAATTATTATGTGTCTGGGTGTGGATTTATTTTGACTGTGATTGGTGTTCTATGTGCCTCACTTTTCTGCATATCAGATTCTTTCCCCATGTTTGGGAAATTTTCTGCTATTATTTCTGTAAATACTTTATGTATTTCATTTGCCTGCACTTCTGTATGTTGAGTAATGCTCATTATTGTTATATTGTTGCTCTTGGCATCATCATGAAGCTTCTGGATTGTCATTTCATGCTGCTTTGTTATTTTTAAAAGTTCTGTCCTTTCCTGATCACTAACTGTGATACTGTCCTCAAGTCTGAAATCCTATCTTCAGCTTCCTTTAGGCAGTTTTGCATGCTTTCAATAGAATTTTTTGTTTCTTGGGTGTCTCTTTGGGTTTTTTTGATGAATTCTGCTTGTTTTCTGTATTGCTTATTCAAAGTTTCAATCAGTTTCCCATGCTCATGTACTTTTTTCTCTAGTTCTTCTTTAGCTGCATTCAACAACTCCTTTACTAAAGTTGTTATTTCTATCTTTACATGGGAGAGTACTTCTAATTTGAATTCCTCCATAGCCTGATGCAGTTGTTTTTTTTTATTTCACTGGCTATCTTTTCAGAGATTCCCAGTGTGTTACTTTTGGGGTCCTCTATTTCAATGTCTGCTATACTTGCTTCTGGGGAACTATATGTTTGAGACTGCATTTTGCTTTTCTGTTTTGTCATTTTCACTCTTCCCGGTGTTTTCTATGTGTAGGAGGGGATCACACACACTCTTTTCAGACACACCAAAGTCTTACAGTTAGTTGGAGGGGGTTTTACTACTGGCCCTATTTATCCCCTGTACACCTCTATTTTAGGGTTATACTCATCACACTGATACAGTCAATCCAGTGTAGTGCAATGTTTACCACCTGGGAGCAAAGTTCTAAATTTTCTCACACTAACTGGATATCGCTAAGATCTCCTGTTCCAGGTGGGAGGGTGGGCCCATCTGTAGCAGTCCAGGGCAGTTTTCAGTCTTGGGCGGGCCTCCTCAATGTTCCCAGTGGCAGGGCAGGCCCACAGGGGAGGTTCTGGGTAGCCTACCCCTAAGGCAGGTTTGCGTTGAGTTCCAGGTGGCAGGGTGGGCCCTCAGTGGAGCTTCTGGGCAGCTTACCCCTGATGCAGGCTTCCGCTGAATTCCTGCTGTCAGGGTGGGCCCATGGTTGAGGTTCTGGGCAACTTACCCCTGATGCAGGCTTCTGCTAAGTTCAAAAAAAAAAAAAATTTTTTTTTGAAACAGATTCTTATTATGCAGTTCAGGCTGGCCTTGAGCTCACTTTTGTAACTCAGGCTGGTTTCAAACTCACAGTGATTCTCCTGTCCCCACTGAGTGCTGGGATTACAAACATGCCCCACCTTGCCTGGCTGAGTAACTGGTGTTTGAAAGTGTTTCTGTCTTCTAATTCTGATATTTGTTCTCAGGTTGGTCATTTGAAAATGTGCCAACATTTTCAACATACTTTTTAATTTCCTGGATTTCTGTTTGGAATATTTTCAAGGGTTTCAATTTTCTGCTAAACTGGTCATTCACATTTTGTATCATTTTGTTTAGCTCAGTTAGTACTGCACTAGTGTTCTTTGTGTTCTCCCTGATTGTTTTATTACTTCTATTTTCTGATTAGTTATATTTTCTGTGAGCCCACTGAGCATCTCATTGATGTTTTCCAATTTTCTCTGTTATCTCTGTTTAACAATTTTCTCTGTTTCTCTGTTGCCTGTATGGCTTTGCTTTCATTTCCCACAATGTTCCATGGCTCAGCTTTGGGGATATTGGGAGTTTGGGGGGACATTTTGTTAGTTTTTCTTGTCATGTTTGTATTGTTTTTTTTCTGTTTGTTATGTTTTATTTTATGCTTAGGTTTACATTCCTCTAGTTTTCAGTGGTACACTCAGGGTGTGACTAATTATAATCCTTTGCCTCTGTTCCAAGATCTAATCATCTCTGTTAATATGAGAAAGGGAGATGTAGTGTAACTCACTGAGATTCAAATCTGAGAATGTACTACAATATTGTTAATATCACAAATGTAATCTAGGTATTGGCATACAGAGAAAAACTGCTAATAGCAACGACTACATGACTCTGGCAGTATCAAATAAATCAGCAAAGTAAAATTATCCAAGACAAATTGGATATTGACTTACTCTATGAACAAATAAGGTACTGTCTTAATTACTTTTTACTTGTTGCTGGAACAAAATACCCAACACCCAAAATGAAGGAAGGAAAGGTTTATTTCTTACAGTTCTTGGAGGTTTCAGTCCATACTCAGTTGGTTCCAAGGCAGCATGGCGTGGCAGGGCAGCCATTCATGGCTGCTGCAAACAGCAAAACACAAACTGGCAAGAGAGAGAGACACACACACAACTTCTTCCTGCCAATATATGGTATCCTGGCTTCACCCCTGGGTTGGTGAAACACACCACCAATTCACGCACTAGACAATGAACCAATCATAAACACTAGATTTGGTTGAATTGCATGAGGCCTGGGGATCACTGACATAAACCATGACAGGTACTATCCTTAACCTTAGAAAAGTAATCTACAAACCCAATATAAATTCTATGACAAAACAACTATTGACATACAGCAAATATCTGCTAAATGCAACAACAAAAGCTCTACTAATAATAGAAAATAATTAAACTGTAGTAACATAAGAGTTAACTATCTAAATATTAGTAAAACATAATTGTTATAGTATTAAAAGTATATGCCACTGGAACGGGAGAATGCAAAAAAGAAAAATCAAGAAAATTAAACAATGAAAGATAAGAAAGAGGCTAGAAAAGTGAGACAAAGAAGTAGAGAAATATTTATAAAGTTACATAAAGGTAACAGAAAAATGCCATTAAGAAATCGAAGATAAAAGAAAAGTGAGAGAAAAAAGCAAGAATACAGAGAATAAAAAAACTGCAAGGAAAAAAGCAATGCTTTAGAAAAAGGCATAAGAAAAAATGAAATAATAATGGAAAATAAGTTAAACAGAGAAAAAGATTTTTTTCTCCATACTTTTGAATGAGTTGTTTTCTTCTAGTATCCATAGTCTTAGAATCCAGCAAATCTTGGTTTTCTTTACATATGCATCTGGAATAGGAGCATTCCAGAGGCTGCTCTGTTTACCTGAGGCTGTAGCAATGTCCATGCTAAGATGTGTGCTTGCTCCTGTTGGTGGCTGGGGAAGCCAGCCAGACTTCAGATCTGAGCTGGATACAGGCAGTGGGGAAAAGGGTTCGAGTACCTAAAAGTTCACTGACATTTTCCGAGTGCACCTCAAGCTGGGCCTGGCTTCTCCCCTTGGGCAATGAGGATTGTGTCCTTTCTAGTCAGAATTTAAAATTCTCGGGGGCTCTCCTTCTAGCCTGCTCCTGGTCTGCATCTGTCTCCTTGACTATCTCTCACCCTAGTTCTGTAGAAGGATAACACTGGGAGCCCTGAAGTGAAGTTGTTTTTAGTTGTTCTGAGTTCTAGATTTAAATAATCAACCTGTTCCAAAAATATGACACTGATCAAGTTCCCACACTTGAAACCTTCTCTGGCTGTTGTGTGCTGTGTGGAAGGAGTCCCCTCAGAGCAAACACCCTTGCTATTTTTACAGTTCACAAAGGCTGTGGGCTCTGCTGACATTTATCTCTGAATCAACAGCCCTTCTGGGGAGCTAGTTTTCCTCCTTGTGAGCTGTGAGGGCCAGGGAGAGAGTCCAAATTATTTCCTTCTTTTCTCTGTGTTGTAGAACTTCTTTCTCACTTCTTTGTAGCTTCTATTTTTTTGGTCATTTCTTTCCTGATTCCTAGTGACCTTCCTTCCTTCCTTCCTTCCTTCCTTCCTTCCTTCCTTCCTTCCTGTTTCTTTCTTTCTCTCTTTCAGTCTCTCTGTCTCTGTCTCTCTTTCTTTCTTGACAAGTTGTTGTTTTCCACTGTATGAATTCTAGATCTTGGAGAGGCTGACTTCTACTACCAATCACTACCTACCATTTTCTTTGTGATAATTTTTTAAACGCAAATTTTAGAAAGTGGATATTGAAAAGTCTTCAGCATTCTTAAAGTGCAGACCTACTGCTTTTCATAAATCAGGCATACCTGTTTGAAATACATGAGAATAACCATTTTGTTTCACAAATTATGAGTATTATAATTAATTTTATTTTGTTAATTTATTGGGAAAATATAGTTATGGATTGTGCATCTTTAATTTCAAATACCACACAAGGTTAAAACCTTATATGCATTTTCTTTTAATTTTTTTTATTTTAAAGAGAATAAAACAGAACAAAGCAAATCAGAACAGAACAATGCAAGCGACATAGCACTTTACAACAAGACAATAGGACATCAAGGTGGCTATCATAATGTTTCTTATTTTCTTTGAAATAGTTGACCATACTTTCACACACAATAATAGTAAACATAACAAAATAGTATAAAACCATTCAAAATAATGAAAGCATTACAGGTCTTCAAAACCAGATAACAGGAAATAAATGATGGTTACTATAATATCTCATTTTCCTCAGAAGAGTTATTCATACCATCACGCATAATAAAATCAAATAAAACACAACAGGATGGAACCAATCAAAACAGAATATATGCACTTTCTAATAGGGCTGACTTTACATGGAGATTGAGTTAGAGAACCCATCAAGCTTTGGAAAGCATTGTAACAGATAATAGCCAACATATTTGAGGACTTATGACAAAAAGTGCTAATTTTCCTTTAACAGTTACTTGGGAGGAAGTTGTCATTTACTTATTCTAATAGAGGATTAGTTCTTAAAAGGGGGATATGGCTCAGTGATGGTGGGATATATTTAAATCCAATCCAAAAGTCAGGATTAAATCCAGTCCAAAACTTCTGTCAAGTTACACAAGTAGGATGTGATTTTTTTTTTTTTTGTACTTTTTAAAGACAAGATCTCATTGTGCAGTTCAGGCTGGCCTAAACTCACTTTGTAGCCCAAGCTGGTCTCGAACTTGCAATGATCCTTATACCTCAGCCTGCCAAGTGCTGGGATTACAGGCATGTGCTAACATGCCTGGTTCAGAATGTGATTTTTCTCTTACCTGAGTTCAGCCAGTATTGTTATCTGTACCTGTCAACTGTTGCTACAATAATGCTGCATAACAAACAAACAAACAAACAAACCCTAAACTCAAATTCACTCATGCTTATTGATCTGCCATGGGTGCTTACCTTACTTCTGGGGAGTCCCATTTCCTCCATGTGCACTGTGGCACACAGCTGTGCTCAGTCCTGTTTCAAAATTTTCAAGAATTCTCCTCTTAATTATTTATCAGAGAAAAATGCATTGAATACCTCTTTATTTCCGAGGAACTCTTCTGGACCCTAGAGAAACAACAGTGAATAAAATAGACTAAAATTCTGCCCTTACAGAGTTTACACTGTGAAGAGAATAGATAGACAATATACAAAAAGATACGCTAAGTGTGTAAGATGCTGGTAGAATAGTTCTCTCCTTATCCATGGTTTTGCTATTTGTGGTTTTGCTATTTGCTATTTTAGTTGTCTGAAGCAATCCATTGTCTGGAATTAAATGGAAAATTCCAGTATAAACAAATGGTAAATGGTGCTTTTTTTTTTTTTTTGTACCAAGGATCAAACTCACAACCTTGTGCTTGACAGGCAGACCCTTATGCTGCTGAGCTAAATCCCAGCATAATTGTGCATTGTTATGTGTAGCATGGTGAAATCTTGCACCATCTTCCCTAAGACATGAATCATTCCTTTGTTCTGAGTGTCTGTAGTGTATATACTACTTGTCCATTGGCCATCCTGGTGATTACATGAATTGTCATGGTCCTGGTATTGCAGTGCTTATGATCAAGTAACCCTTATTTTATTTGATAATGGTCCCAAGATACAATTAGCAGTGTTGGCCATTCAGATATACCTAGGTAAACCTAAAAAGTACCCTTTAAGTGAAAAGATAGAAGTTCTTGACTTAATTAGGAAAGAAAAAAGTCATGTGCTGAGATTGCCAAGATCTATGGGAAGAATAAATCTTCTGTTTATGAAATGTTGAAGAAGGCAAATTGAAATCCTTGATGTTTTTTGCTGTCATACCTTGAACTGCAAAAGTTACAGCCACAGCATATGATAATGCTTAGTTAAGACAGAAAAAAAAATTAGACTCATGAATGTATATTTAGGAAAAAGCAGCATATATATAGTTTAATGCTATCCCTAGTTTCAGGCTTTGGCTGAGGGGGTCACAGAATGTATCCCATCCAAATAAGGGAGATTACTGTTATTTCTAATGAAAGACATAAAGCAAGAGGAAAAGATGATAGCATGGCTTGGCAGGTAGAGATGGTGGCGGCAGGTTTCTGTTGCAATGTGTTTTCTCTTATCACCCAGCTTCTCCGCATGTTATCAAACTCCAGCATGCTTATTTACACAATGCAGGGCTGTTTTGTTATCTCTTTGTTTCACTGTCTCCTTCTAAACTGCACCCTGGGTGGGGGGGGGGAGGCTCACATTTCATAACCAAAGCTGCCTATCAAAGTATTTTGCTAAAGGAAATATATTTAGTCTGGAGAGAAATAATGTCTCTCCCTTAGGGACAAAAGCAGCTGCAGTCAGTAGTAGTTTTAAATGGCATTTTTTTCCTCTGTCACTCATGATTACAATTTCTTCTTTGTTTAAAAGTCGAGGGTCAGGTGTGAAGATGTGTAGGAGGTTTACTAAGGAAAGGAAGCATATTGTGGGGCATTGCTGTGTGCTAGGCCTGGTGCAAGCAGATGTCTTCTTAATAATCCTCTATTTATACATCATCATTCCCATTTTCTTAATGCAAAAACTGAGCCTTGCACAGGAGAAATAATCAACACACAGATACATAGCCAGCAGTTATAGAGTGAATTTGATTCTTAAGTGTGTCGTCCTAATCACCCCACAATTGTCCTGCTGGGCTGGATGTGAGAGAGGCTTCTTTTTTAACCTTTGTGGCTATGTCAGGATGCTGGCTTCTGAGCCTGGGTCACCTTCTCACTTTATTGTTAGTTGGTATGGTAGGGACTGACTGCTGCCTGTAATAATCAGAGGAGGCAGTCAGGTCTTGGGGGAAATGAAAGTGTTCCCAGGGCACCAGGCAAATGAATGAATTCCACTGATCTTGTTTGAGGTTCCTTATGGGATCATCCATCATGATTTAACAACCCAAAGCCCAGAGTAGCTACAAGCATGCTTCCTGGCCCAAGTTACAGAATCCATATAATTCATGGCTAGAAAGCTGATTTGTTTTTCTGTTACTATTACTTGTGTCATGCCCATTATACTATTTTATACACTGTATTTTCATATAATTTAGTCTTTTTTCTGCTGCACTGCCATTTGCTTTAGTTTTCCTCATCCCTTCGTAACTCAGAGTCAAGAAAATTCCCTGTATGTATTACAAACAGACTTTTGTTGAGGTCCACTGTGTGCACAACAAAAGTGAGGAGGAAAGCTTTGGTTTTGCTCTCATCCTAGGAAAACATATCCTTTTATTGTTTTGTTAATTTTTTTTACATCTTTTTAAATGCAATATTTGAAACAGACAAAAGAATGAATATATATGTGTATAAAGTATATTAACAAAATGAAGACCAAAGCCCATGAAATCATTGCCCATTTAGTTAATTTATTAAGTAAAATTACCACTACTACTGGATCTACCTGGCTGGCAATTACTTTCATCCTATTCCTATACAGAAATCTGTTATTCTGCTTTCATTATTCTTTTTATTTGCCTTATTAGATTTATTAGAATTGTCTGTACATATATATGCATGTACACAAATCTTTCTCTTCCTCTCTTTAATATATTCTATATGCAGTTTTTCTTGTTTTTGAGTGTTACACAAATGACATCAAGTCATAAGTAATATTTGTGGATGTGCTTTTTTTTTTAACTCAGTCTGGTTTTTAAGATTCACTCCATTTTTTGTATACCACTTTTCTCTTCTTCATGTTTGAATGGGTGTTTTTGTTTGCTTCTGTTTTGCTTTCATATTCTATTTTCCCCTCCACTAGTTTGGAATCTTAAAATTTCAGAATATAATTTAAAAATTCCAAAATTAAAATTCCAAAAGTTTTAAAATTTCAAACATTTAAAATCCCTCTTCTATTATTTTCTCTTGGAATTTTGCTATGCTGGCCTAATAAAATTAAAAGTCTATAAATGTATTAACTTCCTCTTTGCAGTAATACAAATACTTTATAGTAAGTACTTTAGTGTAAATAATACTTCCACATGAATTAAATGTCAATGTTATCAACAGGCTTAATTTTTATCTCTAAAAAATGTTCACAAAGTTTTTGCCTACACTCATGTCTTCAGGAGTTCCACCTATTCTATCTTCCAATAGATTTAGGGTTTCTGTTTTAATATTTAGATCTTTGGTCCACTTCAATTTTAGTTTAGTGCATGGTGAGAGATATGGGTCTAGGCTGAAAATATGGCATGTGGAAAGCCAGTTTTTACAGCACCATTTGTCAAAAAGACTATCTTTCTTCCAGTAAAGGTGTTTGGCCCTTTTGTCAAAGATAAAGTGGCTGAATGTGTTTGGAGTTGTTTCTGTATCTTCTAATCTGTTCCATTGATCCTTGGGT
>PVLA01005057.1:0-143941 GCA_004027455.1 Hydrochoerus hydrochaeris | reverse complement strand
TGGGAATGCATTAAATTTGTATAGCAATTATGAAAGTATGGCCATTTTTAGTACATTGGTTCTACCTACCCAAGAATAAGTGATATCCTTCCATTTTCTGATATCCTTTTCTTTTCTTTTTTCTTTTCTTTTCTTTTTTTTTTTTGTACCAGGGATTGAACTCATGACCTTGTGCTTGCCAGGCAGTAGCTTATATTGCTGAGCTAAAACCCCAGCCCCTCTGAAATACTTTTATATCTTTATCAGAGTGCTGCAGTTTTCAGTATAAAGGTCTTTTACTTCCTTCATTAGGTTGGTACTTAAGTATTTAACTTTTTTTCAATGCTAGTTGTGAAAGATGTGGTTTACCTAATTTCTCCTTCAGTGAGTTTGTTATTTGTGTATAGGAAGGCTATTGATTTTTGGGCATTGACTTTGTATTCAGCTATGCTGCTGAATTTGGTTATTAACTCTAGCAATCTTTTGGTAGAGTTTTAGGGGTCTTCTATGCAGAGTATCATGTCATCTACAAATAATGATAATTTAACTTCTTCCTTTCCTATCCTTCTTCTTTTTATTTCTTTCTGTTATCTAACTGCTCTTGCTAATGTTTCTAGAACTATATTGAATAGGAGGGGTGATAGTGGACATCTTTGTCTTATTCTAAAAAATAAACAAATAGGATCTTATTTTATTAAAGAGCTTTTGCATAGCAAAAGAAACCACCAACACAGTGTAGAGACAAATCACAGAGTGGGAAAAATTTTTGCCAGCTCTTCCTCAAAGTGTCAACATCTAGAATATATAAAAAACAACAATAAAGACCTCCCAAATTTAAAGATTCTATCCAAAAATGGACATCTGGAATGAGTATACATTTCTCAGATGAAGAAGTACAAACAGCTAATAAATATGTGAAAAAGTGTCCAACATCACTGGTCATTTGAGAGCTGCTAATTAAAACAGAACTGAGATTTTATATCACTCCAGAAAGAATGACTATCATCAAGATATCAATCAATAACAAATGCTGGATGGACTATTGGGAAAAAGGAAACTTTTCCACTCTGTGTGAGTGTAGACTGGTGCAACCACTGTGGAAATCAGTGTGGAGATTACTCAAAAAACTAAAACTAAAGTTTCCATTTGAACCAGCTATTCTCCTTCTTTATATCTTTCTGAAAGAATTAAAAGCATCATACCATAGTGATTTATGCACACCCACATTTATAGCAGTGTAATTTGTAATATCTAAACCTTGGAATTAGCCCAAATGCCCATCACTGGATGAATGGATTAAGATTTTTTTATACAATGGAGTAGTACTTTGCTATAAAGGAAGATAAATGTATTTATAGGCAAATGGGTGCATCTTGAGGCCATATTCTTAGGTGAAGTATATTGGAAACACATGTTTAAAAATCTCATTGTTCTCTTCATTAGACCGTTTTGGGTTGCCATCATGGACATGAGTCATGTGCAGCCCATCAAGCTGGCTAGGTCACCAAAGTGCTGGGCAAGCCCAGCTTGCAGTGATAGTGCACATAGTTGTTTGTGGAGTTCATGGACAACACGAGCCACTCTATCATCTGCAACTTGAAAGGGCCTGTGCGTGAGGCTGATGTGCTCACTCCCTTGGAACTGGAGTGGGAAGCCAGGAGGTTGCGCTGAGCTCAGCTGCTGGGTCCTGGATATCCATCACCTGGACCATGGGACAAACTGTGACTCTTAAAATAAAGAGTTTGTATTGTGGGAATAAAATCTCATTGTTTCTCTACTGTGAGAAACCAAAAGTGTAAATAAGAACCAAAATGTGTAATAGATATTAGAAAATAGGAAGAAAATATTCAAATGGAAAAGGGAGCAAGGGAGAAAAGAAGGAGGAAAGAGGGGAAAAGAAAAGAGAACAAGAGAATAGAAGGGCAAAAATGGAAACAAGGTTTTTGTAAATAAGAAAGGGAAGAGAAGTTGAAGAGAGGGGAGGAGATTTGGGGAAAGAAGAATAATCAAGATATATCATGTACAGGTACAAATTCCCTATGATGAATGTGATCACCTTGTAATACTAAAATTTACCAATCAAAAGAAAAAAAATAAAAAGATAGTTTCTAAGGCTCATGTTCAATTATAAAAAAGTCCTCACAAATCAGATGGCTGTTATTTTATACATATAATGCTTTAGAGTCTTCTACCAGATTATGAGTTTATCTGCTATTTTTGTACCTGAGACCATCCTTCTATGCCATTTTCTCTGTTTCCTTTAGAATTCCTCTAAAGAGCACCTGTTGATAGTAAAATCTCTCACTTTTGCTTATATGAATATATCATCTCATAAAGATATATTTTTCTGTTGCATAGTTCTGGAGTTACAGTTGTTTTCTCTTAGAGTTTCTTGGCTTCTTTAGGTGATGACCTAAATGGGGCTCTTTGGATGGTTATCTGCCTTTTTCTCTGGAACTTTTAGGCTTCTGTCTCTGATACTCTGCAGTTTTACTGTAATATGTCAAGGTATGGATTTGCTCATCTTGCTTATACAGATAGTCCCTGATTTATGCTGGTTCAGCTTATGATTTTTCAGATTTGTAATGACACAAAAGTTTGAAATTTGATCTTTTCTGGACAAGTATATGTGGTATAATAACTCCTCATAACTCTGGGCAGTGACACTGAGCCACAGCTCCCAACCAGCCATGGGACCCTGATAGTCCCATGATATGATGCTTGGTAAGTTAAGTGTATTAAATGAATTTTCATATTATGATGTTTCCAATTTATGCAGTGTTTATTGTTGTCATCACAGTGTACATGAAGGAATGTGTGTGTGTGTGTATGTTGTTCTTGTGATTTTTATTTTTAAAGAGAATAAAATCAAGCAAAATGAAACAGAATAAAGCCAATCAAAACAAAATACTGTAAATGAAACAGGACTTCAAAACAAGATAATAGTAAATCCAAAATGCTACCACAATATATCTTGTTATCTTTGAAATAGCTGCCACGCCACTGGATATAATAAAATCAAACGAGACAAAACAAAATAAAATCCAACCAAGGTAAACAATGAAAATGATACAGTAGGACTTCAAAACAAGGTAATATGGAATTAACAGTGGCTACCACCTTCAGAAGGAGATTCCCCCATAGATGCTACATTGCATACTGTTATCCTCTGAATAGATGATCAGACTACTTACTGGCTTTAGCCCTGCAAAATCAGTGAAACACTAAACACTGCAAGCATTAAGTTATATTTTACCTCAATAACTATCATGGCAGCCTGTGTTTCTCTGGATCAGCTGGTCACTTGTAGGGTGGGGTGAGGGCAGCACTTGGCTCTTCTTGTTTCCCAGCCAGTGTGCCAGAAGGGGCTGGAGTCTGGTTCTCCCCTCAGCAGCCTGCACATAGCACTGACTCACAGGGAGGGCTTGGCTTCTTGTTAGCTTCTTGTTTTCTTCCCCTGCAGTCTGCAAATGGCACTGACTCCTATTGTCCTTGTTGCATCTGAAGACTTAAATTTTTACTATTTCTGGAAAATTCCCAACTATTATTAGTTTATTACCTTTCATCAAATTATTCCATTCTCTCCTTCTGGGATTCCAGTTAAGCATATATGAGGTTTTCTATCTCTTTCTGTTCTTTATATCTCTTAACTTCTCTTTAATAGCTTTACTATCTTACACTATTTGCATCATATTCTAGAAATTTCTTTAGATATATTATTAGGTCTTAATTCTCTTTCAGGCTATTACTAATCTGAATTTAGTGTTTGATTTTAATAATTATATATTTGATTTCCCAAATTTTTTTGATTACTTTTCAACAATATCTTGTCATTTTTATAATATCAGATTGCTTTATTATTTTACTGTTTCATCTTTTTTTGTTTAAATATGTTAATCACAATTTTTTAATATTATGTATCTGGTTGTTTCAGTAGTTTCAAGATCTGAAGTTACTGGGGATAAAATATGTTGTTTTTACTTCTGATTCTCATTCATGATGGCCCACTTCCTAGTGAGTTTGGTGGTGCTTCGATTGTGGGCCTTAGAGAGATTTGATATTAATCTTTGGAAATCCTGATGGTCTACATAAGAGCACTTTCAGGAAGAGAGGATGTGCTTTTGCATTTACTAGCAACCAGGGGGCACTACCAACTTCGTCTCATTTCCAAAAAAATGGCCTTAAGTGGAAATCTCAGATTCATGCCTCCAACTTTGCCATAGTCAAAGATTTTTTAATTTTGTCATAATCACTTCATACTTTTAAAAATCCTATATACTGTTGGGTGGATGACATAGCATGATCTAACCTACACAGTAACCCTTTAAACCCATGAGTAAGATATAGGCTCAGAGAAGCCTTTTGCACAGTCCCCTCCACACAATCTCCACTCATCCAAATCCCTCCCTTCTTTTGACATCTTCCTCAAGTGCCACTTCCCTAGTACTATCCAGAGCCACAGGATTGAGCTGAAGTTCTTGCTCCCTTGTATTCTTGTAACATGCAATTTACACCAGTTGTTAGAGCATTCATCTCATATTGTGGTCTTGATCTGCATGGTCTCCCCAAAGCCTCAGGCCCTCAAAGGCAGAGCTGTTGTTGGAAGGTGGGGGCATAGTTGGAGGAGGGTCATTGATGTGATCTGAAAGTGTATATGTCCTTCCTGGGCTCCTTTCTTCTCTCTCTGCTTCCTGGTCACCAGTACGTGAGCAGCTTTCCTCTGCAGTAGGTCCTTTCATCGTGCTGTTTCTGCCTGGGAGCCCGCTGACCATGTATTAGACATCAGCCCAAATAAACCTCTCTTCCTTTAAGTTGCAGGTGGCAGGTATTCTGTCTTGGCATTCTGGAAAGTGGCTAAGATATTTCATTTCAGAGAGGAAGCATTTGAGGCCACTAAATTTCATTTATAGGCATTTGTAAAGGTTTTCCTAAAATCCATAATCTGGCAACAAAGGGTAATATATGTTATTTCTGTATTTAACTTATTTCATCTTTCCTATTCAATCCCTAGTTCCTCCTCTTCCTCCATAACCATGCAGAATGCAAATCCTAGAGAAAACGTTGAGAAACCTTGGGTAAATTAACCATAGGTGGAGAGACCAGCAAAAAATGGATATCAGGTCTTAAGCTTATGTGACAATCAGGTGATTCTCTTGTAAGTATCTATCTGAAAGGCCCCCACTGAGTCCCTTCCTCATCAGCCTGCTCTGTTCCTCCAGTGATCCCAGGTAAACAATTTTTTAAGTAGAATTTTATTCTAAAGTTGCCGTTGGAATGTTTCTGGAAGGACCACCTGGCTCTTCACGAATCTCTCTGCATTTTTATAAGCCAGATGTTTGAAATTTTTATTGACCCATGTTTCTCAGCATGTTTTAGGAGATTGCTGGATAATTTTTTTTAAAAAATCTCTGTTATTGACAGAAATAAGCATTTCCATAAATACCTCCAGAGCAAGAATTGTCAAGTGCTTTTAATTTTTTTCCCAAATTTAAATCAGTCACCAGTTTCTGGGTTAGCTAACATGCTGAATGAAAGGCTTTTCTCTCCAATGGATCATCCAAAAATTCCCAAATTGTTGTATAGTTAAGAGAGCCTCAAAACTAGCCCTTCCTGTATGGGGGAAAACACTGGTACTGTGTTTGTCCATTGGTTGGTGCTCCTTACTAACAGGTGGTGCTGTTTAACCCAGAGGCAACACTTTTGAGCTGTGTTCTGTTGGGGCAGCCTTATGTGTCTGCAGAGGTCCTGCATCAGATGAGATTTGTGTTATCCATCAACTGTGGGCTTAGCACATCCTGTACCTTTTCCAAGGACAGGAATGAGATCTGCTCAGGGTCAGGTTATTTTTATTTTTAATCTCTCAAAGGAAATTAATTTGATTCTCTGGACAATAGAGATTAATTGCTTTAAATTTTTTTTTGAAGCAATGTCCAGTGAGCAAGGGCTGCTTAGACTTAGATAAACCAAAAGAATAGTTAGTCATCCTTTGTGGCAGAGTACTAATTATACTCCAGTGTTTATTTTCTCCTTCTTCCTTACCAGTATCAGCTGTGGAACTGACCAACCAGCTAGTTCCTACATTTCTCACTTTCTCTTGCAACTCTGTGGGTGTGTAACTAAGTTACTGCAAATGAGGAGTGAGTAGAAGTGATATGTGCACCTCCAGGTCACATTGTTTAAAAGGAAAGTGCTCTCATTCTATCCTTTTGCCTCCTCTCCCTAGGCTGTGATCTCCACAGAGTTGTGATTGTGAATTGCAATGCATATTTTATGTACTTGTTTTAGGAGTTAAATGAGATGATTAAAGCTCGTGGCACAGGGTGTTGAATGAAAATGAGTTCTCTTTTTATGTCTAGCACGTAGAAATCATTTACCATTGTACCAGGCTGTCTCTGCAAGACATGCAAAACTGTATCTGGTCTGCCTCTAACTCTTCAGTTTCATTTTAGCCACCTTTCTCTTACCTATGACTCTGTGGTTCTCCCAAGCCCATGCCACTTCTCATCACCACTATTACTGTTCTAAGTTCTCTCTTGCCTCTGGATCTTTACACATCCATTTCCTTCTGATTGCAACCTTTTCTAATAGTCACATCTCAGAGCAGCCCTCCTAAGGTCACTCTGTTCTATTTCCATATGCATAATGAAGACCCTCCAAAGATATCCATATTTGAACACCTAGAACCTGTGAATATAAGTGACATGGTTAAGGGGAATAAAGATCACAGATAGTATTAAGTTTACTATCAGCTACCTTTAAAATAGGGGAATTATCCTGGAGTATCTAGGTGGGCTCAGTGTAATCACTAAGATTCTGGAAAGTAGAAGATGGAGGCAGAGTAAGAAATATGAGGATGAAAACAAGGTTAGAAAAAAAGCTATTCTGCTGCCTTTGAAGATGGAGGAAGGGGCCATAAGCCAAAGGATGTGGGCAACTTCTAAAAGAAAAGGTGAGGGAACAGATTCCGTTTTAGTCTCCAGAAGAAGCAGTCTACTGAGAGCTTGATTTTAGACCAATTACTTGATTTAGGCTGATAATTTTAGCCATGCTGAGCTTCTGTAGCACAGATTTGTCATATTACATATTTGTATTGTTCTTTTTTTTTTGGTACAGGGATTGAACTCAGGATTGCTCGCTTGCAAGGCAGGTGCTTATGCTGCTGAGCTAAATCCCCAGCCCCATACGTGTATTATTCTAAGCCATTATAATAATTTGTATAGCAGCAACAGGAAACTCATATACACATATATCAGTCTAGCTTCTAACAACTTATTAGCACACACATCATCTTCTTCATCTCCTTCCCAGCACCTAATATAGTCTGTGGTTATCTTGCTTATTTGTTCACTTGATGACTCTGGTCACATGCTGTTTATGGAAGCAGAAGTGTCTACCTCATTTACCAGATTACTTGCTAGCATGTGGGTCATACAGCTAGTACTCTATTTATATATTAGTCCTTTTTTTGAGGCAGTGTCTTACTATGCAGTTCAGGCTGGCCTCGAACTCACTTTGTAGCCCAGTGATCCTCTTGATTCAGCCTCCTGAGTGCTGAGATTACAGGTGTGAACCACTACATCTGGCAATAATTATTTATTGAATACATGTATGAAAGAGAAAAATGAATGGTGACCTTGGAATTCACTTCATCTGTAGGGTTTTTGCTTTAATAGGGCTTTTTAGCATTTCTCAGTGTTCACAAGGAGATGGAAGGATAAAGCTGGAAAGGGACCATATGACAGTGTGTTCGGAGAAGCAAAATTCTAACCTCTGGCTAAACCAAGTCCAAAAGTCCAAATCTTACTTGGCAATGAGGCAAGGTGGAGATGAAGACTCAGCCTATGTTTATCAAAACCCATTTTTGCAGCTTATTTTAAAGGGCTATAAATCTTTAGTGACTATTGAGATGGGAGCTGAATGTCCCACATGCTGCTTTGGAGATCTTGGGTGGGATCCTCCAAGTTTTAAACTCTGCAACAGCTCAGCTCGCTCAAAATGCGACCCAGCCCTCTGCTGCCGCTGGAGTGTGTGTTTGTTTAATTAGGGCGCCGAGTAGAGCTGCATCCGGTGGCAGATGTTGCCATGTGTAATATAATAAATAAAAGTCTTTATAGGACCCAGCAGGCAGTAGAGCCTTCAGTTAGCAGATGGCGAAATATTAAACTGGCAGAGCAATAACTTAACTGACTGAATCAGCTGGTCCCTGCCCATATTTGCTCCAACATGAATCAACTTCATATAGGAGGTGTCACTCAGCTTCAGCCCGGTGCCCTCACCTGCCCTCTCTCCCTCTCCCAGTGAGGACCAGTTTTTCCTTGGCATCCCATTATTAAAGTCAGCTTCCTGGGGAGTGAAATCTTGTAAGCCCATTAGCTGGTCGATGAGAGGTGCCTGCGGAGCTAGGCTGTGAGGCTCCTTTATGGGGAGAAAATGCAGTAAGCCTGTGGATGTTCTCCAGAGCTGGATTCTGCCTGGCTTCAAAGTCGCCAGACAGCATGTTGCCTGGGCCCCAAGCCCTCACGTTGTAGGCAGACTACCTCATTTGGCTCCAGAGATGATTCTGCTTAGGACTGTGAGGGTGACTGTTACTTGGGGGATCATGGAGGAAGAAGGGAAAAGAAAGACCTTTTTGTTCTAAAAATGTAGAGTCTGAAAATTGATTGACATCTATAAAATGGCTCGGGAGTAGACAGCAGTGTTGGACTTGCTTTCCATGCTAGATTCTGACAAAGGTGTCTATGGAGGTCCCACTGTGTGCTAGGACTCTGGATGAGCTTGTATGTCCAAGTTCATGCCCTCTTCACCATGACCCCATGAGACAGTAATCACAAGCCCTTCTAGTACTTCTTGATTGCTAGGCACTGTTCTAACTGCATTTCATGAATTATCTTGTGGAGTAATTTCAAAATTTAATCTTAAACCTGTTTCTCAGGTGGGAAAACTGAGGCTCTGAGAAATAATTTGTTCAAGAACATACTACTAGGAGATGTCTGAATTGGGAGAAAACCCAACTGTGCCTAAACTCTGAGATAGCAATTAAATTATCCTTGACTCTAGGATACTCCAGCAAACTTGGGCAGAAGATGTTAAACACATAGGCAAAATACTATCCAGAAAATGAGATAATGAGTTGGAAAACTGACCCTAAAAATCAGAATATGGTATTTATGACATTTGGTTGACATTACTGAAATACTGTATACTTGATCACATTTCAGCAGATATCTGAAATACATTTTTGCCCTTAACCATTATAATATGCTTTTGAGGAATATTCCAACATTTTATTAGTCACTTTCCCATTGCTGGGACTAAATACCTGACACTTGTAATTTAAAGGAGGGGAGATTTATTTCAGCTTATGGTTTTAGTGGGTTGAGTCTATGATTGATTGGATGGCTCCAGAGCAAAGAATATGATGGGAGAAAGATGCTCAACCTGTGGTGGCCAAGAAGTAAAGAAGGGAGGAACTAGGGTCAAGCATATGCCATTTCAGGTCATTTCCCCAGTGACCACTTCTTCCAGCCAGGCCCTACCTCTCATTGCACATTCAGCTATGAACTCATCAATGGATTAATTCTATCATCTCCTCATGATCCAATCACTTTCTAAAAACCCCCTATATGAACACATGTGACTTTTGGGGGAATATTTTAGATCTATATCTTCATAATAATTTAACTATACAGAGGAGAAAATTTCAATCAGATGATTAGACTTGTTCATGGTCAAGTACTCAATAGAGAGATGTGGGTTAGGACAAAGCCTCTATGATCAAAGCTTCTGCTTTATTTTATTCAGTTTTTCCAAGGTTTTCTCTAAAGAAGCTTTGAGGATATAAAAATATAAGTGGAAATGAGGAAAAAGCATTCTAGGACAGGGAATAGCATGAGTACTAATCTAACAAATATGGACAATAGGGTGTGTGTGTGTGTGTGTGTGTGTTTGTATGTGTGTGCATAGATGGATGCTGTAGCCAGGGGTTTCAAGGAGAACAATTACATACTGGATACATAATTTACACCATTATTTATAATGATCACCTAAGGAGTCAAACAAAGAAAGTGTAGAAAATCTGTCCACAACACTAAACACCTAAAAAATCCAGCCGAGGGCCTGGATCCCATGGCAATAACCTGCATGAGTTCAGCTGAAGACCTAGAGCCCACGACAATGACTCATGTAAGTCTATTGCATTGATCTGTGTTGGAAAAGCCCAAAGATCAGCAGTGGAATCTAGAAATTCTATGCCAGTGGGGTGAAAGATCTGTGCCAGTAGGCTGAGGGTTCTGTACTGGAGTCAAGAAGTGATGCTCAAAGTAAGGATCTGTGCTCCTCCAAAAAGTACGACAGCCATCCTCAGCAACAATGATGTCCCAACTCCTCTGATAATGAGAACAGCCAAGTTTATATCAAGTAGTCAGCATCACAAGCTTCTCCTCTGAGCAGCACACATCTTCCCCTCTGGAACCAGGAAGTGAGCTCTCACAAAGTGAACCGCAGCCATCCTCAGCAACAAGGTCCAATGATAGCAGCTGAGTTCATATCAGGGAGGTCAACATCACAAACTCCTCCAGGAGAACCAACAGCTCAAAAAGAACCAACAGCTCCAAAAGAATCAACAGCTCCAAACAACAGCACTCATTTTGGAAAACCCACAATGCTACTCTTCCTCTTTGGGTTTCCTTTTATGTTGGCAAAAGTCCTCATATGGGCCATCCATGCTCAGCACTATGCTGATACAGTTCAGCTGGCTTTTAAATGGACCACCGTTACTGAACCACTACAGTGGAGAAATGAGGCTAGTTGCTAGAGAGACAGATCTAGGGAAGCCTTGAGTGCCAGAATGAAACAATTTGCCTTTTCTTTCCAGGCAGTGGCAGGATGTTAAAAGCTTTCTGAGCCAATAAGAAAGCTGATGAAAACAAAATGTCTTTTCAAATGATGATGTTAGGCTTCCACAACCTCCATGAACAGCTTTGCGGAAAATGACAGTCAAGATGGATCTTGCTTTCATGGTCAGGGCAATGAGCTTTGAGGTAGGCCTCAGACTCAGGTTTTAGATTTTTTTCCACTTCCTGTCATAGGAAAAGGCTGCTGGTCTGCTTTTCTGGACCCCTGACTTTCAACGTCTGGAGTCTTTCAGCCTGGTGTTCTGTGTGTCCTGCATTGCCAGGCCCTCTGGGTCTGTCCTCTTATTTGCTGGCTCCTGGACTACTGTGACAGATTTTCTGGGTTCCCTTGATGCTCAGTCTGAACTCTTCTGCCTGCCCCATGACCTCTGTGTTTTGGCTTAAGGAGGAGGCCAAGAAAAGTGTGCAGCTAGAATTGTCCCTCCTAGTTTGGAAGTCACAGAGTCATGGGTATTAGCTGGTTAACTAATTTATTCTCACTTTCTTTCATATTTATTGTCTCTAGTTAAAAAAATCTTGCCTTCCCAATGAAATAGTGACACACATTTTTTGCAAAATGAAGAACCTTCAAAAAAATATAAATGACAAAATGACAGCTAGTCATAATCCTACAACCCCAAAACAACTGTTGTTAACATTGGATATATTTCTTTAGGGTTATTCATGCAACACACACATACATGCCTGTCTTCATGAACTCTGTGTGTAACCCGTATGTTCACTATATAATTTTGCATTCTAGTTTCCTACTCTCACATCATTAAACTTCTTTGTAAAAATTTATAGATATGGAAAAGTACCTCAGTTAAGTAGAAAAAAGCTGGATTGAGATTCATATGTTAGATATGATTTCAGTTATGTTAGATAAATTCATGTGGGCACATGAATGCCCTCATGCTAAAATGTACACAGAACAGAAATATATCCTAGAAAATGTTAATGGAGGTTATCTTTAGGGGGTGAGTCTTCTTCTTGGCATCTTTCTGTACTTCTACATTTCAAATCATAAATTTTTCTCATAAGAAAAATTTTGCATCACATAATATTACAATATATGAAAAAACCATTGTTTAATTATTGCCTTATTGAGGGGACAGTCATAGTTTCTAAAGTTTTACAGCTATGAATGATACGGTATTAAATATTCATTTATTTGTCCAACATGTGTTTGAGAGTCTGTGATATTCTATGTATCTTGGCATGCATGTCTGCTCATGTTACACAAGTCCTGTTATTTTACAAGTGTGGAAACTGAAGCACCAAAAAATTACCAGGCTAGCAGGGAACACGATTGGGTCTGGGTATTTAAGTTCCAAGGCTTTGTCTTGTCAGGCTGCATTCCTCGAATCCCTGGTCCCCCTTTGGCAAAATGGCAACAAATGCCAGGATTCCCTTTGTACCAATCTCCTTGACCCAACTGCCTGGTGGTCTTTTCTTTCAGCTGCACTGGGTCTCAGTAATGGGCCAAGGCAGGTCCTTTTGCCCCACTTCTTGTTTTTAATGGCCTTATTAAAAAATATACTTCACCACACCATGGCTATTTACAAACAGCTTTTTTTTTTTTTTTTTTTTTAGAATCTAATAGGTCACTAGCCACTAGCTTTCTGAGGTCAGGGATCATGTGTTCTGTTATCTACCTGGAGACTCTCCCCATTTCCTTTTGTTTCTCAGTTCAGTCACTTTCTTCTTTCTCCACTGTTACTGTTCAAGTTCATGGCATCCGTAATTGCTGTCCTGAACCCTGAGCCAGGGTTTTAGTGGGACTCACTGCTTCCATTCCATTTTCCAGGTAGAAGGGAGAGTGATTATTTGAAATTACAGATCACATGTGCTCTTCCTTTGCACAGCCCAAGGAGATCTGGCCCTGTTGACATATCTGACACCACACCCTTACTCATTCAGCACATTCCACTTTCTGAACCCTTACCCTTATGAAGTACATTTAAAAATCTCATTACTGGCCTGGCATGGTGGTGCAAGCTTGTAATCCCAGCACTCGGGAGGCTGAGACTGGATGATCACTGCAAGTTTGAGACCAGCCTGGGCTACATAGTGAGTTCAAGGCCAGCCTGAACTACACAGAGAGACTGTCTCCAAAACAAAACAAACCTTCATCATTCCATGTGATAGTTTGGATTACTATCCCAAAAAACATTCATTCTCTTTCCCCTTCAACTGTGGGTGGAGTTTACTTTCTTACTCTATAATTTTAGGGTTGGCCTGTGACTTGTTTTGGCCAATAGAATATGGGTAGATATGATACAAACAGATTTGAAATGTGGTAAGGTTGTTGGGATTGCCTACCTCCCCTCTTCCAAGGCCATGGGAGCACTATGCCTGGGGTGACTTTTTGGTCCCAGGAAAATGAAAGATGCCTGAGACAGAAAGGATCTGAACTGATAGCCTGGAGCCAAGCCCAGCCTAAATCTGTCAAACCTAGGCTGAACTGTAGAGATTTAAATCAGGTATAAAAGCTTGTCATGATAAGCCTCTGGTCATAGGATTCACAACATTGCTGTGGCATAGTTGATTAAAATATTTGTTTTACTTTTTCACAGTTGTTACTTTGGAAATTTCCATCTTTTCTCATTACTACTAAGTTTCTATGAGAAAAAAACATTGTCTCTCTTGTTCACTCTGTAATTTCAGGTATCTTTCTATCATCTATCATCTCTGTCTCTCTCTCTGTGTGTGTGTGTATGTATCTATTTATCATCTATCTTCTATCTATCTATCTATCTATCTATCTATCTATCTATCTATCTATCATCTCTGTCATCTCCAATAAATATTTATTGAATGAGTGATTACTGCAAGAATACTTAGCAGGACACTTTTATCCAATCAATATTTGCTGAATGGAATTACAGGACCATCTAATTCAGTTTGTATTATGTCTTAACAAATGTCTCTTTAAACTCAAATTGGCACATGAGCCAAGAACAGTTTGGGACATTTCTATCCCCTTTTCTGATCTTTCTGATCACACAAAAGATCTTTCTTGTAAGAATACCCATACTGAAAACAGATGATGTGTCAAGTCGGTAATTTAAACCATGAATCTATACTTGCTTAAAGATGAACTTGTTTGGAAGAAAAATGAGAAAAATGCTTGTGACTGCCCAACAGAGTCCTGGATAAGTGCATCAATTTTGGCTCATAGCAGATCCAGCACCTAATAAAAGCAAACTGCTGAGGTCAGCAGCAGAGGGAAGCCACATTTCTTATTTTCACAAACATGGTTTTGGGGACGGTAATCATATCTATTAGCAAGAGTGACACCACTGTGGGGCTGGCAGAAAATGAGCTCTCCCACATTGCAAAATGAGCAAAGTGGAGATCAATAAATCATAAAATTAGTTGAGACATCATCTATCTTTCGTGGCTTTCCCTTTATTCCTGCCATGGTCCCCGAGGACACTAATTCATTTATTGCTTTTTATCGTTGGGAAAACATGTCAAGGTTTGGAGGCTGCATTCAGTTATGGGAGCAGGGCCAATAATGTGTGTCATTAATTAGGCAGGTTTGGGAGTTTCAATCTAAACTCTGGTCTCAGCTGACTTTCATAAATTGAGTTTTAGGACTGCCTGTGTCTTATATTACTTCATCAAAAAGGAATGTTGTTGAAATATGCTCTGAGAGGGAGAGAGAGAAAGGGATGTCTCCTCACTCCAGAGAAGCAATAAATTTAGGGACAAACTAGGTGATAAGCCAGATGCAATCTGAGTTGTCTAAAAATTTGTTCTGTTATCAGCATGTAATTGTGGAGCACAGAGCTCAGAGTAGAAATATGTGTCACTTGGGGGCTATGGTTTCAGTTCTAAGGCACACACAGTTTTTAAAAAAGATCTCCTTTTATTGTGGTAAAAACATTGAACATGAGATACACACTTTTAACAAAGTTTAGCTATAATGTCATGGACTCCAGTTACAATATCTTAGAGCAGACCTCTGGACCTGATCAAGCTTGCTTAACTGAAACTGCATGCCCGCTCATACCCATCTTTTCCTTTCTCTAGCCTCTGGCAACTACTAATCCACACTTCATTCCATGAACTTATCCGGTTTAAATACCTTATACTATATTTATTTATTAATACAAGTTTGTAATACATAATGATTGCATTCCTTGTGGGGATTTGGTGCATGTACCTATCACATCTTACTCCTTATTTCATCCCCTACCCCTTTCCTCCACCCTTCTGTCTCTTGACTTTTATCCCCTTTGGAAGAGACTCATCTACTTATTTTCTATTATCTATCTTTTATTTTGTTCTTTATTTATAGTTTGGGTTTTTCAAAATATTCACACTCATGTGTCAAATTTATTTTACTTATATTATGGTCTCAGGGTGCATCCTTTTTCCTACAAATGATTCAAGTTTATCCTCTAAGCCTACTCTAGTATGGCATATGTGTAAATACTACACCGCCTTTACCCATTCATCTGTTGATGAACATATAGATTATACCAAGAGTTAGCTATTATGAAATGTACTGCTACAGACATAGGCATTCACGTATCACTGTATTGTATTATGTCTTTAGCTGTTTCCTAAAGATACTGGAAGAATAGTTGGGTCAAATGGAAGTTCTAGTTTTAGTTTTTTGAGTCATGTCCACACAGATCTCCATAGTGATTTTACTAGTTTACATTCTTATCAACAAGGTAGAAGGGTTCCTTTTACTTTGCAGCTTCACCAGTATTGTTATTTGATTTCTTGATGATGTCCATTCTTTCTGGAGTAAGAATCTCAGTGCTATTTTAATTTGTCTTTCTCTAATGGCCAGGAAGGTTGGACATTTTTTCATGTATTTATTGGCCACTTGTACTTCTTTTTTTTGAGAGGTGTCTGTTCATTTTAGTTGTCTATTTTTGATTAGGTCTTTTATTTTGGAAGTCTTTTTTTTTTTTAGTTCTTTATATAGCCTAGATAGTGGTCTTCAGTAATATTGCCTGACTAATTTCATTTAACACTGTATCAAGTTTCAAGTATATTGCAGGATATTTTGTTTTTAAAGGAAAATATTCCATTTTCTATTCCATATTGATATTCTACATTTTCTTTATTCATTCACCTGTTGATGGACATTTAAGTTGTTTCTCTGTCTGGTTCTGCAATGAACATGAAGGTGCTAGTATCTTTTTTAGACCTTAATTTCAATTCTTCTGAATAAATGCCCAGAAATGAGATTGCTGAATCATATGATAACTTAATTATTTTTTTAAAGACAAGAATATATTTATTTAGAGAAAGAAAATTTCTGTCAGAGTGAAAGGAGGGTGACCCCAAGTGGGTTGCTAAAGACCGTATCATTTCTAAGGATTTTTATAGAGCAAATCCATTAGGTAAGATGGGTCCAAGAGGGAGAAAAGTGGGAAATCACAAGGTGAGTATGAGGTGGGAAAAACCCATGGTCAATCAATAAGATTACAAGTATAATTGCTCAGGTAAAATTGATGAAATCAGGATCAAATGGGGAAGCGAGTCCCACAGCAAGCAGGCATGAAGTAGAACAGGAGTTCTTCCTGTAGCAGGCTGGGTTAGTGGCTCTTCCTGGCTTCCTCAAGGTGATGATACGTATTTAGAATTTCAATCCCTGATGTTTATACTTAGGAAGTATGTGGGTGCATCCCTTTCATCTTTTGTCTTGAGGTCTGACCCTCCGTGGAGATGCCTGTCTTCCCACAGTTGCAAGGTATCTGGTCTTCACTGGCTCCTTTAAGAACCCAGGCCTATCTTTCTGCCTACGGTATTTTTTTTTTTTTTTTGGTACTGGGGCAGGCACTTATGTCGCTGAACAAAATCCATGGCCCATATAGTATTTTTATATAACTTAGCTGCCTACAACCTTTCCTCCTCTGAAGAAGTACCCTGAACTGCCATGAGGAAGTAATGAGTGATGACAGATCTGGCTTCTTTGGGATGAAGGAGGTTGTAGTTGTTGATTGGCAGTCAGAGATACTCTACAGAGGGTCTATCTAAAGGCCCTTGATTGATCCCAGGCATTTTTAAATCTTGAGTGGGTGTATAGGTTTAAGTCTGGAGGAGCTCAAGAAAAAGAAACAAGTATGCATAGGCCAAATAATAAGATCGATAGGATAATTATGAATGCAGTCAACAAATATTTCCAAGAGGAGCCAGAAATGGATTCCCATAAAGAGGATAAAGATAAGGTCCAGGGAATTTCAGAGTCTGATGTGCCATTGATTTGTTGTCCAATATCTTGAACAGCTTGAGATATTAGCAGTAGGATCAGGAATGTACACATGACATTCGGTTTCTACAATTGCATAAGTACACTTTTGTGCTGCTGTTAGAATGTTCAATGCCATTGAACTTTGAGGGATGGCTTGCCTCATTAATTTTACTTTTTATTTTTATTTAGGAGAGAGAGACCAGCTGCCATATTATGTAAGGCCTGTTGAGGATAGTTAAGGCCTTGATATATGTCATATAACCTTCTCTCTGGATAAGATCTAGTGGATCCCAGTAAAAGGAATCTATCATATTTGTTATTGTTTTTTTCCTGTATGATTACTTGACACTTGGCATCTTCTAGGTAATAACAGATTTTCTAAGAAATTAGAGCATGTATAATCAAAGCATAAGCATTAGAGCTGAGAGGTAAGTTTAGAAACCTTTTTAAAGGAACTGGAATAGCAGTTGTAACCTCCTGGCCTTTAGACCCCTTTACTGATGGAGTCTGACATTTTGTCATAAATACCTCTATCTTCAGTTGTTACTATCTCCAAATTTTTGATGACTTATGAGAACCAGATTAATATATCATTTTGACCAATAAAATTATATCATTTTGACCAATAAAATTGTTTTTTTGTACATAAACAATATAACAATGTGTATTGTATTTATAAAAATCAGTCTCAGCATCATTTTGATTAGTTGGCAACCTGGATATATCTATATCTATATCATCTATATCTATAGCTATATCTATGTATTACAGTATTCAGACAGGGTAAATTCTCTCCATTATGGGATCTGGGCTTTTAGGCATAGCTAAAAGGAATGGGTGAGGAAAAAGTTACCCCATTTATAATTTAAGTGAGATATTTTTCTGGTGACTGTTTTTTATTGAGGTATGATGTCTGGAAGGAAGACCAGAGCTGGAGAAGGTCAAAGAAACCTGTACCAATGTCCAGCAATAAACTATCATTTCTCCACAGTTGTGGTTACGCAGGGCTCCTTCATGGAGATGACAGGTAAAGATGACAGTTCAGCCAGAGGGAGGAAGCAGAGTGCCCCAAGGCCATTTAGTCTTGCTAGACCACCTTGGAAGACGAATTTGAGTTCTGGGGTTTCTATCTCAGAGTGCTATCTCACTTTCAGAGGCAGCCTTTGTAGTCAGGACATGGCTTGGTGGGGGGCTCTTGAGGCAGTCTCTCTTAAGGTGGCCTGGCTTTCAACCTTCTTTGAGACCCAAGAATCAGACATAGGTTGTGCTTTTTTAAACAACAAAGGCAGCTACTTTATGGTCTCTTTGTTTTCTCTCCCTGGCTTTCTCCCAGTCCCAATTATAGAACACTAAAGAGGCAGTTTTTACTAAAGCATCCAATGACTTCTATCTGGAACCAAAGTTATCTTTTGTAGTTTTTTTAAATGTCTGGGAGAGACTGGGTAATATACATGTCTTTAAGCAAAATCTGTCCTTCTATTGAATCAGGAGCTATGAACACATATTTTACCAGTGCTTCTAGTAAATGATCTAAGAAGACAAAGATTTTCATATTTCCCCTGACAATTTGAAATAACTAACAGGCTTGATTTTTGTCTTTCTTAGCTCTGCAAGAATACACACTTGAAAATGTCTCCTGCTCCAATCTCCTGTCTTGCTGGTAGGCCAGCAGGGGTCTTGGGTGGGGAATGTTTGGGCTCCAGTGGGATCTGGTTGTTTTCTTGGCTGCCTATCTTCTGGCCGTTTAAAATTAACAATATGATATTCATCCCCAAATGCAATAGCAGCTTGTAAGGCTGTTTGTCTCTCATTAAAAGTCAATGCTTGATTTAAGATTAACATTACATCTTTCCAGCCTAGTTTATAGGTCTGAGTAAATCCTCTAAAGACATCAGTGTACTTATCAGAGTCATCTGAAACTTTTTTCTAATGTCTGGGGCAGACTGGGTAATAAACATGAGCTAGCCTGATCTGTTTTAAGTCACTGAGAGAAAGAGACATAGAAACATGGGTAGTCTAATATAGATTATAACTATAGTTTGATCATAAATAAGAATTATTTCTTAATATAAAGAAAATTTTAATATAAGTCAATTCTGACCATTTTCCATCTTTTTTAAAGTATGATTTTAGTTATAAAAGAATATCATAATTAATATTTCCCTTTGCATCCTATTTTGGCTCTAGTGGATAGGCAGGCCATGTGCACGTGCAGAAAAATATCAAACAGCTGTTTCAACGCATAAGGATCAAACATGTTCCAATGCTTGGGAATGCATTCTAAAGGAGTAAGAGGCTTTGACTTTGAGTGCTCTATGTCTGAAATACAAAAAGAAATGATTTGGGTATCCCCCTTTGATTTCTATTTGATTTTATACCCTCAAGCTATCCCTTGAGTAGATTACACTCCAGGGCAGGTGGATGCCATCTGGGGAATAGAAGACAAAATTCAACCAGCCTATCCACCCTCAAACTGATGTGCAATTTTATTTTCTCAGAGATCTTGTGAACTTACTTCTCTACAAGGAGTACAAGTCATAGTTGGTCTTAGTCATGACAGTGATATTTAAAGAAGGAAGCATAACTTTGTAATAAACTGTTGCTTTTTGTTCTTTGGAGGAAGGCATATACAAAAAGGTGAATTGGAAGCAGTCAGAGCATTTGTCAGGCTGCAAATGAGGTCACTCCTAGAGATAGAACTAACAACTGAATAAAAGTTTGCTCTACACACTAGGGCAAAGAAATTGCCAAACACTTGTGTTATCAATCTAATGACCTAGGTAACCTTTCCTATCAACAGGACAAGGCTATATTTTATTTAATTTTTTGAAACTCATAGGTTAAACATATTTATCATCTACCAGTCACATTTTACATGTTAGCGAAAGCACATTAGTCTTATATGTGTACATGAATAAAGAGGCTGACTAAAATCCTCTTTTACTTTTAGTTAGCATGTGTAAGGCACAAATGTAAATCATGCTCCTGCTAGCTGCTGTGAAATGTAAACATTTGTTGCAAGCTGCCTCAGTCTAATTTCTAAAACCTACTGAGAAGCTTAGGAGAATTTCGACTTTACAGCAGAGAGAAATAAATACAGTAGATAAGAGGAGAGTTTTCTGAGGTTGGGAGTCAATTTTCCTTGAGGAACCTTTGGGTATACATGCCATGACCCTTCAGTTGTTCTCAGTTTCTACTGGCCCACACAACCAGAGATCAGCCTCCAGAAAGGAATCTAGATGTCTGGTCAACATTCCGTTGGCCACCAGTTTCAATGAGGATTCACCAAAGAGATGCTGGTTAACCTGTCCTCTGATTGAAGAGTGGCAGCTGCTCTAAGAGTGCTTAAATAGATGGCAAAGTAACCAATGTCAAAGTTCTATAAGGGATAGTTAAAAACCCAAGCAAGTTCATTATCTAGCACTTTATAGGTTTACAGTAAAGGTTTTAAAGTCCACAACTTATTATTAAAGTATTTTTCCTATGCACATAAATGCTAACTAGACCTAAGAAGGGAAGAGAAAAGGTTGGGAATTATCCCTTAAGCTAAATGTGTTTTGGTCATATAAATGTGTTGCTTTGGAAATAGCTCCTTTTGGTTGCACCCAGAAGTTAGTTCTTTCCACTGTGTCTCAGTTTCAGCCCCCTGAGGGAGACCTTCAGTGGTATATTGACAACTAGTAGTCAACTTGTAATACCAGATCAACTGAATCAGCATGGTTCTGAATGTGGAGGGCCCATCTGAGGATTGTTGCCAACATAAAAAGGAGAACTGGAGAGGAAAGTGTGGTGTTGTTGTTTCTCTCATTGCCATTAGTTCTCCAGGAGCAGCTTGTTGAGCTTTTTTGCTGATATGAACTTGGCTTTTCTCATCATCAGAGGAGCTTGTGACCTTGTTGTTGCTGAGAATGACTGTGGTTCACTCTGGGGAAGCTCTGATCTTCACTTTACTGCTTCCTATCTCCAACGGGGAAGATGGTATGTGTTGGAGACCACTACAAAGTGGCTCTGAGTAGGATTTAAATTTTACTAATTGGTTTCCTATGTTTATCTGTGAGTCTGCCTAGCCTCAGCCCCTTGCCTGGCAATGGGAGCTGATTCAAAGTAAGTGAACCTCTAAGAATCACTGATTCTGGATGAGATTTGTAGTAATCTGTGAGGCCAGAGATACCTCAAAGGGTAAGAAAAGGCCACAGCTGTGGACACTTGGATCCAACCCCAATAGATACAGACTGCAGCTGCAGAAATTACTCCTACTGTCTCACTCCTACCATGCCTTCATGATAAGACAGTTCTAATGAACTGACTTGATTCATTACTTGGAGACGTCCTTGAAAGTGACTCCAAGGTTCTGCTCATTGCCTGCACTTTCCTCAGTTTCTCCACCCCTTATTGTTGGACCTATTAAAAGTGAACTGACTCAGAGAAGTCTTTGTCTTAGCCCTCAGAGACACGAGCTTAATAAAGGGTTTTGACCCTCCTGGAGCCCTAAAAATCATTACAATTGTCTCATTTTATTTAACTTCTGCCATACACTCATTTGGGAAATTGGGGATCTAGGGCAAAACCTGATAGGTGTGCTGGTAAATCTTCAGGAGAAGTTTGTCACATTTCCTTCCTGATATGAATTTGGCTGTTCGCATTGTCAGAGGAGCTCCGGACCTCATTATCTCAGAGGATGGTTGTGATATTTTTCAGGGGAGCCATGGTCCTTACTTTGAGCATCTCTCCCTGGCTCCAGTGCAGAACACTTAACTTATTGGCACAGATCATTCATTCTTCTGGCAGAGACTTTCTGGCTTCCACCACTAACCTGTGGGCCTTCCCACTGCAGATCTATGAAACAGACTTGCATGAGAATTGTCATGGGCTCTAGGTCTTCAGCTAGACTCATGCAGGGATATTGCTATGGGATCCAGGCCCTCAGGTACATTTTTTGGGTTCTTTAGTGTGTGGCAGATTTCCTGCACTTTTTGTATTTGACTCTGTGTGTGACTATTATAAAATAATCCCATGAATTATGTGTCCTGTATTAAATTGTTTTCCTGGCAAACCTTGACTACAACACCTGCCCAGAACATTAATCCAGGACATGGCTTTTATGCGTGTTCTCCTGGATGGGCAAAAATTCTGATGTTGAGAAGACAAGATGACTGATCAGTGAGCAACAAAATACAAAGCCTCCCAGGAGAAACAACTCATTTGCCAGAATAAAACACCCTGGAGAGACCCAGACAGAGGGAGATGGATCCTCTTGACACAGGAAGAAATTAAAACTAAAAAAGCTCATCAAATACTTCAGGACCACAACTGAAACAGCTAAAAATTATGGGACACAGCATTTTCATGGTGACTTGCCAAGTTTGTGCCAGTTTGAATCTGCACCTGCAGGCAGAGCCGCCGAAAATTGTTCTTGCCACCACTCACAGGTAACACAGCAGCACTAAAGTTGGGGGTTGGTGAGCCCAACAGAGAGCAGAGCCAGTGAAGGGACCTTCATTAATCCACGGTCAGTGCTGGGAATGAGACCCCCCCACCATGGGAAGGGTGCAACCAAATGGGCAACATGTTGGAATCGGGCAGGAGGAGCCAGAACTGGGAGTAACAGTGACTTCATTTGGTTGCTCCCTCCCCAGAGCAGATTCGTGGGATTGGCCTGGACTGGGCCATGCCCCTGGTGAGGACCCAATGAGCCATCCCAAATTGATTCCCTGTGCCTAGCACACACTATCCAGGTGAAGGCCACTGAAGTTTGGTTGGCGCAGTGGGGAGGGGCAGGCATATGCAAATGCTGCTTACACCTCAGTGACAAGAGCAGCCAGGAGAGGGTGGAGTTCCCTTGCCAGCATGGTTCGGAGGAAACGTGGCCAACAGGTAAGGGGGCTGGGACCTACACTGTAACCTATGTTTGGAGGAAGCCAGGGCCATGACAGGAGAGAGAGGCAGGAGGAGGCCTCCAGCCCAGAATCCTGAGATCCCTGATCCAGGAGAAGGAAAAACAAGGGAGACTGAGGGGAGCAGACACACAACATCAGACATGGCTTCAATGGACATTAAGAGATATCTTCAGGACCTTGTAGATGAGCTCAAAACTGAAATATTAAATCAGGTAAAGCAGGATATGAGTAGATTAATAAAAGAAATGCTCTCAGGAAGCATCTTGCATGATGATACAGATGGAAGAAGGGAGGAACACAAAAAAAGGAGAGAAACATTCGATAAAGAATATAAAGAAAATATAGAATACATAAAGCAGGTTCAAAGAGACTACCAGGAAATTAAAAACTCCATTGAAAGCTGGCAAAACACCTTAAAAGAAACTAAGGATAGACTATTAAATCTTGAAGACAGGTTGGGAGTGTGTGATCATGAAAGGAAAGATCTCTTAAAAATAACAAGGAAACAGGCAGTAACAATACAAAGGCTAGAAGATGACAAGAGAATCTACAATTTAAGAATAAGAAATGTGAACGAAGAAGCAGGAATACATACAAGCGAATTACAAAGGCTATTCATGGAAATAATTAAGGAAAACTTCCCAAGCATGGGAAAAGAAAATGATATTCAGTTGTGTGAGGCATACAGTGCTCCAGCCACCTACAACCAAAACAGATCTACACCCAGACATATAATAATCAAGATACCAGAAATTTAATATAAAAACAGAATATTAAAAGCCATCAGAGAAAAGAAACAGATTACCTAAAAAAGTAAGCCCATCAGAATCACGGCTGAATTCTCAGCTCAGACCATCAGATCAAGAAGAGGTTGGGGCAAAGTGTTCCAAGCCCTGAAAGAAAATAACCTCCAGCCCAGATTGATGTATCCTGCAAAGCTGTCACTAGAAGTTGATGGAGAAACAAGATGCTTCCATGACAAAGAGGAACTGGGCAAGTTTGTGACCACCAATCCAACACTACAGAGAATACTGGAGGACATTCTAGAGAGAGAGAAAAAAAAATACCAGGATTTTAGGAACAGTGGCAGAAAGGCCTCAATGAGTGGGGCAGGCAGTAGAATGAAGGAGAAAAGTAGACTAACAAAGGCATAAAAACAGCATAGCAGAAATGAGGCAGAGAAGGATGGCTAGAATCTCTAACGTAGATGGCCTTGATACACTACATTGTAAATAGTGCACCAGGATTTAAAACCCACATTATTCACACTACTCTGCTTAGATGTATTATATTCTGTTCCAGTCATTCTACCTGTACTAGATTTGAGGGCACAGTCAGTAATCCCGAAAATGACAGGATATAGTATGGTAATCATCCTTAATTTCCTGTTAACTTAATCTAAAGCTCTGTAAAACCTACACTGTTTTACCATGACTGATTGTAATCAAATCTGGTTTGTTGGATTGCTGTTTTGTATTGATAGATTTTATTCAAAGCTGTTATGATTGATAATATCAAGTTTGAGAGTATAGGTAACTGCACTGAAGATGACAAGATCCACTAGAATATCCACTATGGTTTGATGATTACCTGCCTTTGAAGTTTTATACTGTCTACCATATTTAATTTTTACTAATATTGTTATTCACTGCTATACTCAATCATACTGCTATGTTCAGTTATGCCTGATGATATAGACATTCTATTGAAGATAATAAGAAACAACACAGTAATCATTGTAGATCACCTTGTACTCTGATTTTATATGACTTTTTGGTTTCATGTTTTTATAGGAATTTGTTTTGTTTTGTCTTGCTATGTTTTATTTTTCCCTCTAATACAGAAAGTATAGAAATACATGCAGAAATTCATGCATGCATAGCTGTCTACACTCCCACTGTTTGACTATCTACTTTGTATGTTTTAATTTTGTAACTTAAGCAACTATTTTTAAGAGGACAATATATAACTTATTAACTAGTGATTTCTTATTGTTTATCTTTTTTAAATTCTGTATTACCTCTACCCTTTACATGCTTTTGTTTCTCTTTAAAAAAATGTGTAATTGCTATTGTAACAAAGAGAAGAAATAGGAAGTGGTATAAAAGATATAACTGCATGTATATTTAAGTGTGTAGGGTTGATAAACATATTTCTAAGTTCTTGTTGGATTGTTGAACAGATATATTTGCAGTATTACTGCTTGAATGTCCACTTTGTATGCTTTAATTTTGTAACTTGAACAACTATTTCTAAAAGGATAAAATGTAATTTATCAATTAGTGATTTCTTACTGTTTATCTTTTTTTTAAATTCTGCAATATTTCTACCCTTTTTGGTTTTTTTTCTCTTTAAATAAAAAAATGTAAAAAAAAGCAAAAGGAGGCAGACAGTGCTCTAAAGGATATAACTGCGTGTATATGTAAATGTGTAGGATTGATAACCATGTTGCTAAGTTTTTGTTGGATCCATGAACAGAACTGTTTGCAGCCTCACTGTTTGAATGTCCACTCTGTATGCTTTAGTTGTGTAACTTGAACAACTATATCCAAGAAAACAATATGTAATGTATCAACTAGTGATTTCTTATTGTTTATTTTTTTGAAATTCTGTATGGTTTCTACCCTTTTTTCTGTTTTGCTTTTTCCCCCTCTCTTTAAATAAAATTTAAAAAAATTCTGATGTCTTATCTGACCTAGAGATGTGGTATGTTATCTAAAACTTCCCTGTCTTCAGTGTTAGCAAACACTTATTTTCTATAGGCTTAACTTAGTTGTTGAATATGAAGAAAAGGTTGAACATTCTAGAGTTCTTTTTTTCCCTTAATTTTACATGCCTCTGAAAAGGAAAGTAGAAAATGATGAGAAAAGATTAGGAGTAAGGCCTGAGACATTTTCTGTACAGTACAGGGAAGGATCAGAGCCAGTCTGTTCCAATGAAAGCTGTCCTCTAGGTCTTAAGAATGACCACTAACCTAGCATCTTTTAACTGGTAAAAGGAGTCCCAGGTTTTATATATAGGTGTGTATATTTTCTAAGATTTTATTTAAAAAGACACATTTTACAGAAGTTTATATTAAAGTCAAAAGAGGCATTTTAATGTTATATTCTCTAGTGCTACTGGCTAAATAAATCAAACAAGGAATACCAAGTAAATTTAATAACTAGTTCAAATGCAACATATGCAAGAACAAAACAGGAATAAAACATGTCCCAATAAGGGAGTATCATAACCTTATAACTGTCCCATGTTTTAACTTAGATTTATCATCATTTTAACAAAAATTTATAAGAGACAAATCATAAGCAATTATAAGCACTGGCAAAACACATAGAAAATTGGAGCATAAACATGTGCTGCCTCAACAAGTCCAATCCAGAGTCTATGGAAAAAAGCAAACTTACTTCCACCCAATGATCTCAGTGGTGGACCTCCAAATGATATATGGGGAAGAAACTCAAAACCTGCTAGATGTCTGACATGAGTCTGTGTTCTCTAAAATTGAAGAATGAATTTTAGGAACAGTGGAGGTTAAGAGCAGAATATATTTATTGGAGAAAAGAAAGCTTCTGTCAGAGAGAGGGAGAGAGAGAGAAGGGGGGAGAGAGGTCCTCTTATTTTTTTCAAGAAATGCCCATTCTGTTTTCCATAGCAGTTACTTTACTTTGCATTACAATGAATAATGTACATGGGTTTCACTTCTCCATATCTGTGCCAATGTTTGTTGTATTTTTTTCCCCCTTTGGATAGCCATCCTGACAGATGTGAGGTGATATTGCATTGTGGTTTTGATTTGTATTTAGTGATAATAGGTTTTTCCCCATATACTTGATGAGTTAATTATGAAGGCAGAACTTTTGTGGACTGAAAACTACAAAACATTGATGAAAGAAATTGAAGAAGATACTAACCAATGGGAAGACATCCTATTTTCATGAACTGAAAGAATATTGCTAAAAATGTTCATACCATTGAAAGAGATCTGCAGATTCCATTTACCCCCTACTAAATTCAACAGTCATGTTCATATAAATATAAAAAACAATCCTAAAATTCATATGGAAACACAAAATGCCATGAATAGTCAAATCAATCTTGAGAAGATGCTGGAGGCATCACATTTCATGATTTCAAATATATTGTAAAGTTACACTAAGCATGATGTTATGGTACCACACAAAGCTAACCATTCAGACCAGTGGAACATAACAGAGAACCCAGAAATGACTCTATCGGTATATAGTTAACTATTCTTTGACAAAAGGACCAGAGATATGCAATAGAGACATGATAGTCTCTTTAAAAAAAATGGGATTAGGAAAACTGGTTATCCACATGCAAAAGAATGAGATCGGATCCACTAAGTTTCTTAAGTCCCTAAAGAATCATCCTTGCCTTTTTTTCTCTCCCATAGTCCAGATGCAATTTATGTGTAGATGGCCAAGAAGCATCCAAAATCCTTCTGTCTTCTTGTATTCATCTTCATCAGAGTTACCTCATTAATCCAAGCTACTATCCCATCTCCCTTGAGCTATTACGGTGACCTCTCTGCTTTAACTGGTCTCTGTCTTACCTCATGCCTATTCAATCTGTTTTTCACACAAAATGAGAATGGCTTTAAGACTGAATTTAATGAGATGACATTGTCTAACTCCTACCTGGTGACTGTCCGGAGACTATGTGATGCACTCAGAATAAACCCCAAATCACTTGTGGTGATCTGCAAAGGCTTTGGCAACCTGGTCCCTGAGTCCCAGCCTTAATTAATCTCTAAGACTTCATCTCTCACCACACTTCATTTTTCTTCTTTTAGTATACCAATGGCCATTTGCACCTTAGAGCAAATGGACCTACTGTTTGCTATGAAAAATGTTGTGTTCTGGGGGTACATCAGCGACAGTCAAGTCAACACATGGGTAAATGTCCGGAGGCATGAGGATAAAAAGTAGGGTATGAGAGTGGAGAGTTTCAGAACAAGGTCATTCAATGCTAATAGAGTGGTGAGGAAAGGCCCCCTCAAGGAGGTGGCTTTGAGCAAATATCCTGGATAAACTGCAAGAACGAGCCATGAGGTCAGATGTGGCAGAGGAAGGAGTTAATTTCAAAGGCTCCTGAATTGGTAGATACCTATAGAGCTTAGAAATCAAATATGTAGCAATAGAATCTTGTGATTAAATATGGAAGTCATGCAGTTGGGGCAGAGGGTGATATTTGTGGGGGGCTTTGGGAGGAGGAGAAGGACTCAGAAATACATGTGCTGAAAGAAAATGCCATGGACCTTCAGGAGAAGGACCTGTCCTCAACTTTCTTTCTGCTCTGTGGCTCCTTTCAATTCCAGGTTCAGTACCTGAGGCATTGCCAGCTGGTGTCTCTGTATGAGCAGAAGCCTGGTAGGAGGTGGACTGTCACGCTGTTGGTGACGAATTGTTCACAGCCTTGGACACACATCTACAAGGGACAGAGAGGAACGGTGAGTTTTGTTCAGATCTCTTATTCCAATTTTGTTGCCCTTAAAAAAAAATTCCTGGTCTGAAATCTTATGGAATCTGGGCTGTGGTGGTTTGGAATTTGAATACTACTATGGCTTTTCCTCTGGTGGAATTTTGGTCATGGCTGCTCAGATCTGGACTCAAGGGTAGCCAGGGGACAGATTTGGGTTATTTATGCCTAGTGTTTCAAATTTGTTTTATTTTTATACACAGAGAACATTTATATCACTTGAAAGTAAGAACTGTACTATCCATGAAATAGCTATGTTTACAAAAGCCTCAGACAGCAGGCAGACCCAGAGTGGGATCTGAAATGCTACCTGCGCACAGGGGCTGAGTCTTTAAATTTCTGAGCAGACAACCCAGGGATACCAGTCCTGTATGGTAGCTGAGGGCAGTCTTGGAAAGGTCTCTCTGAATTGGAAGTAGAGCCATATGCAATCAGGAGAGCACAAAATTTGGGGCCCATTCTAGAGTGGTCTGAGATAACTGGAAAGATCCCAGCCACCTAGGGGAGGCTGATACCATGTGGGAGCTAAGATCCACATTAACTTTGCACCATCTGTTTTAGATCCTCTGGCAGATCTGAGATGATGGGGAGCATTTAAAACATCTGAATCTATAGACATATTGAATGAATTGATTGGCCAATGTAAAAACTCAGACTTTATTATTTTGCTTGAAATGTCTCAGATTGGTTATGTTCCCAATCCATATCTGATCAACACTTTTGCTTCAAGTAACTTTAAGTGCCCAGCTCAGTAGTGGCCACCTGTGGGGAAATACAGTTTGTCATCAATGTGTTCCTGCTTAGGTAGGGGAAAACTTAAGTAACATGGAACAATTAACTCCAATTTAACCCCACTAAAGACTGCATTTAACAGGGTATGGTGGTAGATGCCCATAATCCTAGCACTCCGGAAGGCTAAGGTGGAGCCCAGACTGGGAAATTTATCAACTTAAAGAGAACCTTATTCAATAGTTCAGTACAAAATCTCTGGGTTTGTTCACCAGTATTAAAAAAAAATCACATTTATTTATTTAGCCATTCTTTGATGCAACTCTTTTCCTCTGTGGTTGGGAGATATTCTGGTTAGCTACTATCAGAAAGATGCCTCATAACAAACCTTCTCTAGCTCTGTGGCGTGTGCAATAGCAAACATGTACTGCTTAACCCAGGCATCAGGGCAGATGGCTGTTGAAGCACTGCTGGACTCAGTTGGGGTTGCTTGTGTACTTGCAGGTCCACGGGGTGTCTCTTAAGCCAGGGGAGAGCTCAGCTGGGAGGTTCTTCTGTAGACTGCATTTCTAAGAGCTCAGTCAATTTTACTTTACACATTGCTCACTGTTTTCAGACCAGGGGGTACATGGGGCATGTTCCTCTCATAGTGATGGCAAAGAGGCAAGAAATCACAATCAGCTGCACAAACACATCTAAGACTCCTGCTTTTGTCATGTCTGTCTTCATTCTATTGACCAAAACTAGTCATATGGCCATGCCTAAACTGAAGAATGAGGAGAGGCTATCAAGTAACATTGCAAAAAGATGGTTGAGAGAGAGAGAGAGAGAGAGAGAGAGAGAGAGAGAGAGAGAACAAAGAAACTTAATGGGAAAGTTATATGCAGTCATAAAAAGACTCCTGTATATATTGATGCTGTTGAGAGTGTTGCTTATTGTACCTCTCAACATCAGTGAAACATCTGGGCTTCCTAAAGGAAGTAGCTAGGGATCTTTTACTACATAGAGGTCATGAGTTTCATGTTTTCCTTTTCTTCAAATAGCTGACTGGAAGCCTGGGAGTCAAATTTCAGCTCCCCTCTACAGCTATTCTGTTGCCTGACCTCAGTTCACCAATGGCTCCATTGTACCTTCTCCTAAAATCACCTCACGCATTTATTTCATCCTGCTATATTGCGTGTTTGTTAGCAGCTCAAGATCACTAAACATACTTAGGTGAGGGGTACAAATAATTTATTCTAATGGTGTCTACTGAACACTTGCTGTGTGCAAGGCTCTACAACTGGTAGTGAGTTCATGCAGGTCTTACACATTCTTGTCCTAGAGGAACTCAACATGGTCCAGAGTGGGTTTTCTGAATCTGAACACTATTGCTGTGGGCCAGATAATCCTTTGGGGTCGGGATCTGCCCTGTGTATTGTAAGAGATTTAGTAGCATCTCTGGACTTCACCCATTAGATGCCAGTAGGACATCCATTCCAGCTGACAATAAAAAAAGTATCTCCAGGATTTCCAAACATCCCTTGGTGAGAACAGGTACCCTTGGTTGAGGACCACTGGGCTGTAGTGAGTGGAATTGCAGGAGGTGTGGAGCCCTGTGTCTGATCCAGAGAAGATTTGCAGGGCAGGTGATGCCTGACTGGCAGCTGGAGGTTTCAGGATCCAAGCAAAGTGGGAAGGAGAGACCATTTCTGTTCTCTGGAGCAGTAGGTGCCAGTGGAGCTGCCAAGGGTAGTAGTGTGATGAGAGAAGGTGGAGAGCAGGTGGTCACGCCTGGAGCCTTGACCTTCTGGTTGGGCCTCCCACCCTGGATGGCTTTGAACTATAAGTCAATGTTTAATATATTCTGGTGCCTATGAAAGGACACCCATCTCATGAGCAGATCCTGATCTCCACCCAAGGAGTTTAATGCAGGATGTCTTCAATGGGTTCCAGGTGTCTGATTGTTTTACAAAGCACCTTGGATGATTCTGATACAGAAGACCCTAGACTCACTGGAGTTTTAAACTGGGTTATTTAATTGAAATGAGTGTCAGTAGAGGCCATGCTGAGCTACTGAGGCTTGTTGCCTGCAGCTGTGGAACAGGGTTTGGTTTGTCAATGACACAAGCTAGAGGTCAGGGATTGGGGAGTTCAGAGCAATGAGGAGGCCAGGAACTCCCTCAGCAAACTGCTCATTTACTTAGTACCCTTCATGTACCCAACTTTTCAAGGTTGTTTGCAATGTGAAAGCGAAAAGCCTTAAGCTCGACTCATAATTACCTGTATTATGGTGGTGGGCAATAGGAAAATAAACAATATTAGCTATTTATATATATATATATATATATATATATATATATATATATATATATTAGAGAAAAAAGTAAAACAGAAAAAAGGGTAGAAATAATACAGAATTTCAAAAAAATGGCAGTAAGAAATCACTAGTTGATAAATTACATATTGTTATCTTAGGGGTAGTTGTTCAATACATCAAGTAACATAGTAAGGAAATGATGGGAATAGAGGTGTCATTTTTAATGTAACAGCTTTATTCAGATATATGATTTAAATACCATACAATTTTTCCACTCAGGATACACAATTCAGTAGTTTTTAGTATATTCCCAGAATTGTGCAAAATTATCACAATTATGTTGGAAAGTTTTCATCACCCTGGAAGGAAGTCTTGCACCCACCTCCAGGAACATCATTGCTTCCCATCTGTCCTGTCTCCATGGATTTGTCCATTCTGAACATGCTGTATAAATGGAACCACATGTTTTGTGTGTGTGTGTGTGTGTGTATGTGTGTGTCTTCCTTCATTTAGCATCATATTTTTAAGGCTCATCCTTGTGTATTGGTATTTTTTTCTTATTGTTACTGAATATTCCATTGCATGAGTGAGTCACATTGTAAAAAAATCTATTCACCAGTTGATGGATGCTTGGGTTGTCTGTCCCTTGTCCCCATGGGGACAGGGCAGAGGTAAGCAGGTGGGGGAAGAAGGATCATACTCTGAATTTGTTTTATCTCAGTGGCAGAAGTGGAGAAGCCGTTTTGGAAAAAAGATAAATATGGGTCAGAGGAGGCAGAGTCCCCAACTGTATAAGCCCAGGGTACCTCTCTCCCTTTCCTGAGCCTTCCTTGGCTTATCTGTGGGTTGGAGGGGGAGGAATCAAAGCTCTTTGTTGTGAGAAGTGTACAGGGAGTAAGACAGGTAACTGATAGAGTTGGGAAAGCTATACAGATTGCACTGTTCATATGTCTAATACAGTACCTTGTATTATTATTTACATTTGTCTTTCTCACAAAGAGCCTATCTTATTTATCTTTATTTGTTTGGACTCAGGGTTATTATATGGCCAGATTTTCACTTTCTTTCCTTCCTTCTATTACCTGCTGAGCAGGCATTGTGTCATGTGTCATATATACTGGTCATATACTACAACTGTTTCCATAAACCCTACAAGATCTTCACTCCTGTTTCGGAGATAAACCTAACCCTTTCCTCACCCAGTTACTTGGATTCACATTCATGGCATGGTGGGAGAAGGAAATACAAGTTAAAAGTTTATAGGCTTAATGTTATATACTAGGTTATGTAGTTTTTCATACTTAATCCTCCATTCACCCAGGAAGGCCGGGTGAACTCTTCTTTTGCAGATACGTAAACAAACTGCCAAGGGCCCGCAGCTAGTGAAGTGGCAGGGTCTGTCTGCATAGCTTGATTCTCTAGCAGAGCACATTGCCTCTGTGGAGACCCTCAGTGACTAGGAAGGGTAGGTCGCCAGGGAAAGAGGTCAGTGAGCACTGCAGACCAAGCGCAAGGTGAGAGAGCCTGTAGTGCAGCCCTCTGCTCCTAGAAGGCGCGCAAGGCTCAGCTTCCAGCACACGGGGGCGCCAGGCGGCCTCTGGCAAACCGGCCACTGAGGGTTTGTGCAAAAATTTATTTTATCGAAAGAAAAGAGTTTTTAAAAATTGATTATTGTTTGTTTGGGGTTTCTGTTGGTTGGTCATTGTTTTTTTTTTTTTTTTTTAATTTCCACTTGTATAGTCAACCTACTGACTCAAAACACTGCAGCTTACCTTTGTGGTCGCATCAACCTGACATGTGAGAGAAATCAGGGCTGCAGGGTGGCGGACCTGTGAGAGGACTTTTCAAGTGAAAAAATAAAGTGAAATGGCCCCATGGCAGGGCCCCTCTCTTGACCTTGCAGTCAAAGTTGGCATGCCTTCTGGATACCAGCAGATTCCCCTACTCTGGAAAGTGGGACCTCTGTCAGTCAGAGGGAAGGGCGTTCGTTGTCAGAGGTGGAGACAGTTCTGTCATGTGGCGTCTGACCCCTGGTTCTGTGGATCTAGAAGTGGGATGGCAAAGTCACATATCTGAGTTCAGGCCTTTGGGTGCAATTTTGGTCACCTCATTCATCTTTTTCCTTTACTTGAAATAAATAAGAAATTTTGTTTTGTTTTGTTTTGTTTTATTATCTAGACCAGGGTTTGAGGACATAGTGAGTGACAGGGGCTGCAGCCAAACTGGGGAGGGAAGAAAATGGGAGGTAAGTTTTTCCGTCTAAGTAGGCTGTGGTTACACAGCTCCAGCGGTGGAAGTATGTTGTATTGTTTAACTTTAAAAAAGAAATTCTAACGTTCAGTAGCTGCCAACTAAGTTAAAAAAGAAGAAGAAAAGGAACGAAGAACTTCGTTCACTAGGAACCCTCTTGGGTGGTGGGGGAGACTGAGGGGACAGTGTGTGGAGTGGGGAATGGTGATTGGCCGGGAATGGCCATGAGGAATCAGGGCTGCTCAGAAAGGTCTTGCTCGCTCAGCTGAATGGAGAGGTGGCCTGGCTGGACTTTCTGCTCTTGGACCTTTTCTGTTCTTCTTTCAAAGAAGAAACAGAGATTCTGAAAAATTGAGAGTCATACCATCTTGATTTCCTTTTTTCCACTCTGTGAAAATCATTCAAATCTAAGTGTGGACATCCTTTTTGTACATGTTATGTGTTTGGGTGCTAACTCTACCCATCTCCCCGCTGTCACCAGGGAGGGAGTTCAGAGCCCATTTATAGTCCGAATATCTAAAAATTGGGCAGAACCTATTGCCATGAGTGGTTCTGTTTCCCCTTGGCCTTCATTTTCCATATATATTTTCCTTGGCTTTGTCTTTTAATTACATTTTCCAGTTTTATTGTGTTGTGAATATTCTTGGAAGCAGCCTCAGGTCCTCTGTGGAATGAATAAAAATGTGTGTGTCGGGGGTGCAGTTTGGCCAAGAGAACTGGGGGCAGGGGTTCCTTTACTGAGGACAGTACTTTCCTCTCCTCTGCCCCTTCCTATGCCCTGAACTTTTTTGTTTTTTTAATGGGAAAGAGAAAGAGGGAATGGCGTACTATCTGTTCATCATTTGGCTCTTTGTGTTGGGTTTGAGATCCTGTGATTACAGGGGCAAACACAGAGAGAGGTCTTTCATAGGAGGCTTGGTAACAGCCGGGCAGGGCATGAAGGCCAGGAGTTGGCAGGCTCTTAGAGGGGCTTTGCAGTGCTTTGCAGATACTCAAAACATCTTCAAGACTGAGATGATAACTGATGACTAAGACTCTAACTCCCAGACTCTGCAGGGAAATTTGATGGCTCCTATTATTCTCAAGCAATACCATGGACTAGAAGCTTTGGGGCATTTGGAATAATCTGTTGGTGGTCCACACCAGTGACACTCTCCTTAGCCTCTTGAGGGGCAAATGCATGCCAGCTCAGACATGAAAGAGTTCCGTGGATGTTGGGTGTTAAATGCAGACAGGTGCAGTCCCTGGATGCTTCAGATAGACTAGAGACCATGCAGAGAGAGGCTGATTGCTGCAAACCATCCAGATGCATGGGGCACCTGTTACCATTATTTAGATAATAGGAAGTATAACTAGTTTGTCAGGATCTATTAAAACTGAAAACATGGGCCTCCATTAACCCCAAATTTCACCTCTTGGAATTTATTCTTTAGAAATGTTCACAGTGTGTGTGTGTGTGTGTGTGTGTGGATAACATAGGGTCAAGGCGTTCATTGCAGCACCATTGGTAATAGTGGAAAGTAGGAGTAATCCAAATATCCATCAACAAGGGAGTGGCTAAATTGTGAGGCATCCTTACTACTGAGGGCCATGTGCTTGTTAAGATGATGAGGCAAATTTCCATATGCTGATATGGAAATAGTTCCCAGACATACAGAACGTATGTAAACTTAGTTGTGCTTAGGTGTATATACAATATATGTATATATACTATATATAAATACACAAATAAGTATAGTTATATATATCTATATATGTCTCTCTGTATATTAGGTAACTATATAGGTACATCTGCCTACTTTTTTTTTTGAGACAGCATTTAGTATGCAGTTCAGGCTGGCTTTGAGCTCATTTTGTAGCCCAGGCTGGCCTCAAACTTGCAGCAGTCCTCCTGCCTCAACTCCTGAGTGCTGAGATTTCTGGTATGCACTACCATGACCAATCGTTATTCACATATCTTTGTACCATTTTGTATAGATATATGGAAATATGTACAGTTTATGTATTTTATATAATATATATAATCATATAGAGAGCTATCTGTATAAAAACTTTATATCACTATCTATAGATATTTATTTGTAAAGTTAACTATATCTAGGTTCACATATAATTATCTCTGTTATTTTTATATAGTGTTGACTATATATAGTATGTATAAATAGCAATGGATATAGAATAAGTTATTTAGATATTATATATGATTATGTTACTGTATAACTATATAACTCTGTGTGCATATATACACAGGATGACCAAAAATATGATGAATATTTAAATTGTAAAAAATTTATTACTGGGGCTGGGGATTTAGCTCAGTGGCATAAGTGCCTGCCTTGCAAGCGTGCAGTCATGAGTTCGATCCCCGGTACCAAAAAAAAAAAAAAAAATTGATTACTGAAAGATGCATATCCATTAACCCATTTCTAAATACTCCCCCTTGTTTGGAGCACATGCTGTCATTCTGGCATTTTCAGATGCAGTTCCGGAAGTAAGTCCTCTTTTGTGAGTGTCTTTAAAGATGGGATGAACACACTGTGCATGCTCTTGCCAAGCGCCTTGCAGCAGAAAGTAGGTTTATAAAAACATGATGGTGTGTTCTCATCTACCTTATTCACTGAATGTGACACCACACACCTCCTGGCTCTTTTCCAAAGTCAAAATGACTGTGAAAGGTCACTGTTTTGAGTCGATTTAGGACATCAAGGTGCAACCAATGATACTTCCTTCGCAAAAAGAGGATTTGTGGAACAGTTTCAAAAAGTAACAATAACGATAGAATAATTGTGTTTGAGCTGAAAGGGAATATTTTGAGGGGGAATGGCAATGTCTCTTTTACTGTAATAATTTTTAAAACATTTACCACACACCATAATAACACACACATATCTTAATATCCATATGTGTATCTACATCTATATTTATCTATTTCTATGCACATTTTATAGATATGGATATACATATAGATACAGACACAGATACAGATAGAGATATATAATGTGTGTGACCTTATTTATGTATAATAAACACCCCATTCCCTAGAGGAAAGCATCTGGGTTTGTAGACTGGCTGAAGACCGGTTATAGAAAACTATTATCTATGGTCAGAGTCATAATCAAAATATGTGCACACCTGTAGGACATGGGTTCTGTCTCACTGGATGCTGGGCTATTGTACCAGAAATTAGTTTGTAGTCCTTGCGTATCAGGGTGTGGTGTGGCTGCCGACTCATTGGTAGGGAAGAATTTCCATATTTTAACGACTGGGAAGGGCATGCTGTTGCTTCAAGGTGAGTACTGGCTTTATTTTCACTGATTACATTTGAAATTCAGACAGAAGTGTGGTGGGCTTCCTACTCTTCCTCACTGTGAAGTGGGCTGCGCAGGGCAGAGGCCTTTGGGGATCTGTATGCCATGAACGCTGGGCATACTACTTGAGGTCCAAGTTCTCCACCCAGTTCAGGCACTGCCAACAAGTCCTGCTGTATGGCAGCCATCAGGAAAATGAATCCAATTCTGCAGAAAACTTGGTATAATTAGGTGTTAATGAGCAGAGCCAGGTTCCCCTGGTGCAAATAGTTTCCCCATCGATCTGCACCTGCACTGTCAGCACTCTGGAAAGATCGCACTTTAAGTGCTTAATTCAGTCCCATTCAACCGATAATTTTAGTTTTGTCTTCCAAACAAAAGTACCCTTGTTTATTCTTTTTTCCTCTCGAAAATAATAAAGTCAGTCCACTACCTCCCTTCCCTTCCCCAGACCAAGTTGGCTTCTGTAATCAATACGCTGGGAAATGTCAATATATTCCTGAGTGAGCTGCTGGGAGGGGCTGAGGTGGTTGGTGAGGGGCTGCAGGGACAGAGAAGCGGCTTTTGCATCTCCAGGCAAACAGCTTGCCTTGGGAAACTCTTTGTAGCATATGGTGTTAAATCTCTGAGCCCTGCCACCTGAGCACGTGGTGTTGCACACAGCCTTGCACACGCAGTTGACACAAGTTCCCAGCTGACACTTTTACATTGCTTCATGACTTCAAAACCAAAATGCTAAGCTTTCAGCTTCTTAAAATTTATTGTCTTAATCCCATCCCAAATCAATCTCTTGACTTTCCTCTTAGCCATGAGGCTAGAGCAAGGGGCCCTGGGAGAGGATGGGGTCATAGTGGGGAGAGATTCAGAGCTGGCCTTTGGGGTGAGCCAGTGCTGAGATCAACCTCACAATATGCCCACATCTCAGCCCATCAGGGGCTACTTATTCAGTATAATTTTTGTAATACTCCTGAAGATCAAGAGTCTAGGCAGGTATTCAGAGGTTACCATTCAGGAAAGGAGGCATTAACACTGAGTATCTGCTCTGTGCAAATAATTTTATAAATATTATTTAATTATTTCAATAAGTCTTTATTCCAGGGGTGAGAAAATAGAAGATAAATGCTTTGCTTCAAGGTCATGAAAACAATAGATAACAGTCACATTAGGAACTGTGGCTTTCTGCCTCCAAAACAGCATGTCTCTGTATGTGTGTGTGCACACGTGTGTGTGAGATCTCTATGACTCATTTGCCTCATAAAAAATGAAATAAAAACCAATTCTTCCTCACAAAGTGGTTAAAAGGACTCAACGAGCTGCGCCTATAAAGTGTTTAGTCATTTTGTGTACTTCAAAATAGTTGGTATTGTTATTATCTTTGTAATTATTCCCCTGGTTTGCATAAAATATTTGCTTTCTGAAATTTCTGGTTTTAGCAATTTGCAAAACCATCTTTTAAATTTTATTACAAAAATCGCTAAAAATAAATTAAGACAGGATTTCTATCTTCAAAGTGATGACAATCTGGTAATGGGAGTTGGACATAGAAAGGGGAAATAAAAAAAAAATTTACTATGTGGAAATATGTTAAGAGGAGCAGAGAAGAAAGTAGTTTTATACAGTTTGGGAGGGGACATCCCAAATGGCCTGTGGTGTAACTAGAAATTATGGAAGATGGCGCTATGATTTTGCTCAGCACCCAGAGAAGGTGTAAAGAGTTGTGAACAGAAAGAACAGCACATGCAAAGGCACAGGGGTGTACAAAGGCATGGACAGTGGCAGGTTATTGCTCCAGAAGAGATGAGGGCTTGTTAGGAAAAGGCTTGACATGGGCTGGGTAGGGGGCAGTGCTGGATCATGGCAGGGCTTCTTGTCTAAGGAACAGAGGCTTCATCTGGAGATTTTATGAACCCTTGAATATTTTTAAACAGAAAACTGGCAGAGTCAGTGTTGTGTTGCAGAAGATGACATTTACCAATAGCTCAGGAAATAATAGCTAGAATCAAAAAATGGAATTGCATCAAATTGCTTCTGCACAGCAAAGAAACAATTAACAGAGTGAAGAGGCAGCCTACAGAGTTGGGGAAAATCTTTGCCAGGTGTTCTTCTGTGAGAGGATTAATACCCAGAATATATAAAGAAGTAGAAAAATTTAACATCAAAAGAACAAGCATATTTTAAGAGAAAAATGGAAATCCAAATGCATGATTAGCTTGGGTTGCTATAACAAAATACCACAGAGTGAATAGCTTAAGCAACAGGTATTTATTTCTCACAGTTCCACATGCCAAGAAGTTTGAAATCAAGATGCTAGACAAATGGGTTCTTATCAAGGACTCTCTTCCTGACTTGCACATTATAATTTCCTTGCTGTGTTTTTAACTGGTAGACAGATAACAAGCTCTGCAGGTTCTTTATATAATGGCACTAATTCTATCATGAGAATCGCTTGTCATCTCATTTAAATATAGTCACCTCTCCACCGCTCCACCTCTAAACCCCATCGCTTCATCCAGTGGGACAAGGGGATGGATGTATTGTAACCAAAGTATGCTAGGGACATACTGCCTCAATGAAAAATGATCAGAAGAAGTGTTTGTTGAGGGAATAATTAGGGGGCTAAAACCATAATATAGCTGCTAATTCCAAGAAGAACAGGAATTAAGCAGGACACAAAGGAAAGAGTTTTGGGGAATATTACACACTTCACAGATGGCTAAATGGTGAATTAAGAGAAGTCTGAAATTCAGAGACCATAAGCATACAGATCAGGAGAAAAGATTCACAGAATGGTGATGGAGTATTTTGAGTACTGATGTTGACTTATAAAATTTATAGATTAGGTAACCCTTTCCTTGTTAAATAGCCAACATTTATTGAGTATTTGCTGTATGCTAGTCCCTGTGTCAAGGGCTTTACTGATATTTCTTTACTTAACATTCACAGCCTGACAAGAGTTAAATGCTGTTTATTTTCTTTCCAGATATGAAGAACTGGAGATGAAGATCTAGAGTTGAAGTGAGGCTTAGTGTGTGGAGTTCTTGCTCAAATGCTTGTAGTAGCAGTTATGCTATGGATGTGGGGCTCAAATCCAGATCTGGCTGACTTCTGAGACAAGCCCTCTCATGATGCTTTTTCCTCCTGAATGTTCAGTCATTTAAATGATCCAGGATGAGCTTATCAGGCTTTGCCAAGGTTATTTGATTTAGAAGACACTCAGGTCAAGAGACTGATACTGTTTTGTAGGAGAATGAGAAATATAAGTTGCTACACAAGCCCTTTGAATCTTTGAGTTTTTTGAAAGTATTTTGCCATCAACTTCTCATCTCTTACAATATAAAGGTGGTGGCTCTTAGTTTTCCAGTCATTATCTGGAAGACTTTTCTTCCCTTGGATGAGCAATGAGATTGAGACTGAGTTGGTCACAATGGCAAAGAGGTAAAACTATCCTTTCTTTTGTTGACTTGTAGAGGCCACCTGGTGATTTTGGATGAATGGGTTAATTGAATGCCTTTAGTGATGGGGTAGGTCTACTGGGAACACTGGTCAATTTCCACACAAGGTGAAGAACTTATCTGGACTGAGCATATCACCTTGTGCTGGATTCATTAGCTTTAGATCAGCTTTTTCAAGGGTCATGAAGAAGCAGGTCTACCATCACTCCTGTTCTTTTGTTTTTTTGAGCAGTGTGTTTCCCCGAATCTTGATTTCTTATAGTGGAAAAAAGCACCATAATGAGAATCAGGAAGGCACCGTGTTGACTTTTAGTTCTGCTTCTTGCTAAATGCATGGAACCTGGGCAAATCTTAACCTCTTTGAACCTCAGTGTCCTATATGAAAAATTGGGTGAATAGAATCGATTCCGACCTTATTGTGGATGTGAAATGTGATAACATATTTACAGTGCTCATTGCTGGGCCTGTACTATAAAAGTACTCTACATTCATGAGTCTGTTTTCCTAAAGGGAATGGCCAATACAAGAAATAAAAGGCACATCTGTTAAATAATTTGTAGTTGGCCCTTTTTTTCATTGCCCTTGGGATTTAGATATTTTCAGCCAAATAAGAGGTGATATTAAAATGGCTCTTCTGTTTTACCACTGTGTTGCAAAAGAAATCAGAAATCATCCTATTGATATGAACAATTAACACATGTTAATAAAAATAAAATAAGGGAAAATAATTGTACCCCAGTACTCACAAACAGAAAGAAATTGCTCAAGGAATTTAGGTGTCATAACTACTTGCAAACCATAGCTTCTTACCTGAGAACAAGTCTTTTTTTTTTATTTAGAGGAAAAAGAAGCAAAACAGAAAAAATTGTAGAAATAATATAGAATTTTAAAAAAGTAAGAAATCACTAGTTGATAAATTACATATTGTTATCTTAGAGGTAGTTGCTCAAGTCACAGCATCAAAGCAGAAAAAGTGGACAGTCAATGACAGTACAAACCATTCTGTTTTATGAACTAGCAAAACCTTAGTAATATGGTTATCTGTCTTGCACACTTATACATACAGTTATATCCTTTTGAGCACTTTCTTTCCCTTTTATTATCACAACATCTATTATACATTTTGGATCTTTCTACGCTTTCAGGTTTTTATTATTTTTTTATACTAGAGAGACAATATGATATTTAAAAATGTGAATCTGATTTATTTCACTTATGAGAATAGTCTCAAGTTGCTTCCATTTACCTATAAAGGCCTCAAGATCATCTTTTTTATAGCTGAATAATATTCCTTTGTATAAAAATACCACATCTTTTTTCATCCACTCTGCAGTTGATGGGCATTTTGGTTGTTTCCAAGATTTAGCTATTACAAATTGCACTGCTATAAACATGGGTGCACATATATTGCTGAGACATGACCTTTTCAATTTTTCTGTGAAAATATCCAGTAGAGAAATAGCCGGATTGAACAGAACTTCAAACCCTACTTTTTTGAGGAATCTCCATACTGATTTCCACAGTGGCTGCACCAGTCTACACTCCCACCAACAGTGGAGAATTGTTCCCGCTCCCCAGCCTCACCAATATTTGTTATTGGTTGATTTCTTGATGGCAGCCATTCTTTCCAGAGTGAGATGGAATCTCAATGCTGTTTTAATTTGCATTTCTCAAATGACCAGTGATGGTGAACATTTCTTCAGGTATTTATTTGCCATTTGTATTTCTTCATCTGAGAAACATGTAGAACAACATGTCTTATAAGAGCCCAGTATAAGTGCTTCCTTGTTCTTTATGGAAGGTACAATCCGATCTGGATTGTACCTTCAATGGAGACCTCGTTCCTCCTACCAGAAAAACATAAGTGGTACAAAATGAGTAAGGGTGGGTTGATGTCACAGCCACATCTTGATCCTGCCACTGAGCAGCACAATACTGGAGGAGGTTATGTGAGTCTTAAACACTTTTAACACTGGCGATCTCTTACAAGTTGACCTCTCCCAGCTCTAAAGTTCCAGTATCATCTGATGGGAACTTGTAGATTCTAATAAGGACAGGTCTTTACATAACATCATGGGAAGAGTGGGTTTTACTTCGACAGGGAGCTAATTCTTCAATACACTTTGTTATGGAATTCTGGAGTGTCAGCATAGAAGACACAGAAAGTGAAGGAGATACTGAATTTAAGAAATAATTTATATCCAATTATTAAGTATAAAATTTATAACTACTGAAGAAATTCAGTGCCACTGCAATAGTGACAATACACAAAGACAAATGTCAACTGTGTACAAGGTGTTTTTCTAGGTTATGCATTTACCCAAATCTGGAAAAGCATTCTTATATGGGGAAGACTGGACAACAAACAAATTCAATGCATACATTATTTTTTAAATTAGCAGATGACAATTGCTAATGTGAAAATAAAGTAAGTAAAGAAGCTAGAGTGTACAGGGCAGGACAGGGCATAGATGTCATTTCCAGGAGATGTTTGTGGGGGGTTTTGGTGAGGACACAGCATTGATCCCAGACATGCTGTGATATCTGAGAAGCCTATTTCAGCAAGAAGGAAGCCTGAGAAGCCCAGCATTGAGGCACATTCCACCATGTTCAAATAAGGGCAAAATGGCCAGTGGGGTGAGAATGAAGCAATCTTTGGGCAAGAACAGTCTAAGGGGAAATAAAGCCAGAGAGCCAACAAGGCAAATGTTTCCCAGGACCACCCATGTGGCATTTGTCCATTTAAAAGGCTTATTGTCATAACTATCCTCCTTATTCTTCTCACTCTCTCCCTACTGTAGCATTTTGCTAGGTATTCTGACAACATGCTATCTGCAGGATCCCCTCTTTCTAAGGAACAACATTTTGAGGGAAATAGTGTATCATTCACATGGCATGTATACCAAACCAGGGCCCAGAGTGGTTAAGTGACTTTCTAGAGGACCACACACCTCAGTGCTCTGTCCTCCATGCTATTCTGCTTTTGTTTCCAAAACAAGTTTTGTGTCCCACTTGTCAGCTTTTGCTCACAGTCTTTTAAGTAAGCTCTTCAGCTCTAGTTCATCCCACCCTTTTGCTTTTGAACCCAGGATGGTGAAGATGGAGGGAATGGACAACATTCCAAGCTTCCCCATTTAAGGACTGTTGCTGTGTCCTCCTCAAATTCGTATGTTGAAACGTGAGTCCCATGGAATGGCCTGAAAAGGTGGTGGGGCCTCCGGGAAAGAATTACATTTACACAAGGTCCTGAGAGTGGAGGTCATGAGAGGGAGCCTCCATGATGGGATTAGTGTCCCTAAACAAGAGAGACTTGATCTCTCTCCCCTGCTCTCCATGGAATGGGCCTTCAGCAGAACCTGACCAGGGTGGCACCCTGTTGTTGGATAGCTTCCAAAACCATGATAAGGAAATCTCTATTTTTTCAGGTACTGGTATACTTTTTGTTATGGCAGCCCAAACTGACAAAAGAATTTCCATCCATTTTGCACATTTCTGTCTCTGGTTGTGACCACAGGACCTTGTTCACTCTCCTCACATCCTCAGTGATTCTCAGTTGTGAAATAATCTTCTGTTGTGGAATTCTCTTGTCATGAGCATTTCCTTTCTCTTTTTAAAAACATTGCTACATAGTTATCAGTTTTTGTTTTCATGTTTTCCTTCTGTCTCTCTTGGTAGGATGCGGAGGCAGAGTTTGCTTGGCAAATGCTCCTTGCTGCATGTGAAGGCTTTTCTTCTGTGCTCTCTGAGAGCTGCTGAGATAGGGACTTATGATGCTTAACTGTTACTGGTTGTTTTTCCAGAATTGCAGAGAATTGTACTTCTCTGCCCTTTGACATTTGAGAGTGGATGCCATGCATGCTACTTCGGGTTGGAAGGACTGAATCACAGTTATGAAGTCCTCCAGAGCTTTCTTCCATGGCTGAAGGTAACCAGAAGCATCTGTCAGGATGAAACTTCATGGGCTGGAGGCAGACTGGAGCCCCGAACTGACATGTGCGGGTGATCACCGCCTGACCTGAAAAGCTTCCAGGGGCAAGAAATGACCTTTGTCGTATCATATGACTGTGATTTGGGATGTATTTTGTTACTGAAACATTCCCTAGCCCATACTGATTGAGGCTGTTCGTTCATCCAGTCTAGGTGGTAGGTTGGCAATTTCCAGTTTTTGCTTAGCAGCACCATGTGTGAAGTTAGAATCTGGGGTTTTCAGGCAGAAAAACTGCTGCTATATATGACCTTGCACAGGTTACCCTACCTTTCAGTATTTTCTGATTTGAAGCAACTTACGTTCCCCTTCTTGGGGGTTGCGGGAACTAAATGTGCTAACATCTGTAAAGTCAGTAGCATGCCGTAGCTGTTTAATGAATGCTTGCCTTATCTCTTCCTTTCTGGAACTGTCATTAAAATTGTACCCCCATATCTTTTTTTCTCCTGGGCTCCACCCCTTTCTCACCCACTGGTGTTTCTCCTTATTGCCAGGATTTAGTGCCAAGAAACCAGTTCCTTTGTCGCTTCCTTTGTCTTCTGAAAGATGAAATTGTCGACAAGACAAGGCAAAGATTTATCAGATGAGACGCCTGACAGATGTCCAGAGAGCATCAATCCCCACCGCTGCGCCCAGCTGCCTTGGTGCCAGGTTTGTAATCTGTATTAGGAAAACATGGTCTGGTTGACTGCTATGTAATAGACTTTCACAACACCAGCACTTGTTTCCCTTTTTCCTACTTCTCCATGATATTTGTTTTCATTTTCAATTTTGATTCAGTTCAATTAGTTGCTTGTTTTGTCTCAGGCACTGGGCTGCATAGAGGATGCAGAGGTGAATATAGTCGCAGCTCCTGGTGAGGCAAACAGACATATCATCCCAAGCAATCAATCAACCCAGAAAACAAGACCTCAAAACACTGTAATAGTTACAAAAATATAAGTCTGCTCATGTTACAGAGAGGGGACTAGGAGGAGCTCCTAAATTCCATTGAATGTTGTAGTTGGGGGAGGGGCAAAGATTTCTTCCAAATGACTATGTTTCAGCAGGGTTTTGATGGGTGAAGAGGAGTTCACCAAATGAATTGTGGAGGAAGAGCTTAGGGGAAAAAGCAACATTTGGAAAGTGACGTGAGACAGTTCCAGCAAAATTTTATGTTTAACTGCAGGAATAAAGTAGAAAAAGAGGGAAGTGGAAGGAGACAGAGAGAGGTTTTTCAGGTAGGCCTAGGGGAAGAGGGCATATTCTTGAGTTTAGTGGATATTTAGTGGAACTACTTCTCTTTGAGATTTGTCCTTTATTGTTGTATGGCAGTCAAGAGCTTCAATTTATATGATCATGTTTGTTAGTTGGGTATGGTATCTCACCCCAGCAATCCTGGAATTCTGGGAGGCTGAGGCAGGAGGATTGCAAGTTCAAGCACAGCCTCAGCAACTGAGTGACTTAGAAAGACCCTGTGTCAATATAAAAAATAAAAAGTGCTAGGCATATGCTTCAGTGAGAAGGCCTTGTGTTCAATCTCCAGTACCAAAAAGAAAACAAAACAAAAACCCTAGAATAACAACAAACAAATAGGCAAACAAAGAAACCAGACTGTGTTGCCTTGCAGGATCGCGATGGGTTTTCAGCCTTCCTGGGTCTGGATGGGGTAAAGAGCTCTGAGAACATGCTGGAAAGCAAAGAGAGTCAGGAGGTAGGAGGGATACGGGCTCCAGGCCTGATCATGTTCCCACAGCCCCGCGGCCTCCAGCAGCCAGCTGAAGGTCCCCATGGCCTCTTCTGCGGAGTGGGGAGACTCGCACTAGCCATGCTGAGTATCTGGGAAAATGGAAATAAACACGGAAGCATGGGGCTGGGTCTTGGGGTGCTCCCCTCCGGCTCCTGTGGGAGAAATCGCCTGTCCTTAGCCTTTGGGCTTGCATTACCCTCACAAAGAGGTGGCCTGAAATTACCAAGGCTAACGTTAACAATCCAATCCTGCTTTTTCCTCCTTTTTTGAGGACAGTATTTCATCTCTTTTGATGACAAACCTTTCAGTGTTCTCAAAGGAGAAAAACAAACTTATTTTAAAAAGAGAGAGAAACTTGAAAAAATATGACATTTCTGTGCTATCAAACCTCAAAGGTGCCACCTTGAGATTGTTTTGGTAAACCCATTTACATTTGTACTCCCCCTGCCAATGTCACTGTTAGAACACGCAGCTGTTTTGACATTTCCATTGTGATATTTATTTTAAGCCCTCAGTCGAGTTTTAAATATCTCAGCAGTGAACTCTGGCCTTTGGGGAAGGCAAACTAATTATTTCCCAAGCCGTTGCATACAGCAAGCCCCTGGCATTGGTTTCCTGGCAGCTTAGAAGGGAAAGGAAGGGTATATGCAGACGGACGAGAGTGCAGTACCTTAGGCTCCAAAGCCACGTTGGCTGCCGCACGTTAGAAGGAAGTGGCGGTGTCCCTGAGGACAGCTGGGAACGGTTTCACACCAGTGGTTTTGCAGCCCCCCCCACCAAACCAAAGCAGCGGTGACAAGTGGGATAAAGGTTTATTGTCACAGATGTCAAAAACTGACTTTAAGGTCTTGCATATCTGACCATCTAGTAACTATAAAGTAGAGATGTTAAGTCTTTTTAAAAATATAGATGTAGAAATTGAGTCTTGGAGGAGTTAAGTCTGTCGTCTAGCATCATAGTGCCAGGATGTCCAGAGCTGTTGGCATGATCCTCAAGTGTGTGATCATAACCCCTGGGCTCTGCTGCCTTGGGATCTTCATGCTGCATGAGGTTAGACAGCTTCCTTCACCTCTCTGAGCATCTTAGTTTCTTCTTTCATCCAATACCACATCTCTAACCTACCCCGTAGCTGTGAGGAACAGATATGTTTCTAGATGTGGAAGCACTTAGAGAAAAGAAGTGAAAACAAAGTGTTATTATTCACTGGGTTTTGTGTTAGGCCATCTTGGTGTTTTACTGTTAAAATATCCCTAGCGCTGCGCAGACCCCTACCTTCTGTCAGCTTCCCGAGATGGCACCACTGTCCTTTGGGCTACACCATGTGTCTCTCAAACCCTTTTATCTTTACCTGCTGCCCTATCTTGGAGCTTTTGTTTCCAACTAGTCATCTCTTCTTGTTAACAGGGTCTCTGGCTTCTGGTTCTCACTGATGGTTTCCTTTCTAAGAAAGAAGTTTCATAGCAGGTGAGCTATGAAGACTTTGGTGTGCACTGCAGAGAGGTGCACTGTGGAGTTAGGGAAAATCTTGGAGTTACTGACTCTTGAGAATGAAGAGGATCAGGTAGGAGAGAGGAGAGGAGTGAGGTATTTTGTGCTTATGTACAGGTGTGGACTATGCTAGGACCAGCGAGGATCTGTGGGAAAAGAGGTGGCCTGGGTGGGGTGGAAAGTGCCATGTCATATATTGAATGACTATATTTTCCCTTGTCTCCTTGATTAGATTCCCACTCCTGGGACCACAATGACTGCCCCTCAATTCCACACCCATCAGTGTTCCCCACCGCGGGACAGCAACAGAGCCAGCTCCAGCACAGACTCGGATCATGGATTTAACACTCATACCCTGAGAAGTTGGGTTTTACTGGGTGAAGTAGGTGTGCAGTATTTCAGGAAGACCAGTATCCTTCCTCGAACTGTGAAAGTGAAAGGAGATGTGATGGACATGAAGGGGTAAGTTGTGTCGACTTGACACCTGTGGTCCTTGTTGCTGTCACTAGTCATCTTGAGTATTAATCTTAATGGCTGTATAGGTCGTAGATGACAGCCAGGGATGGGCAAGTTAGCTACACTGAAGATTGCCCACTTTGGCTGCAGACCACAGCCACTGCCCTGGGAGGTCACCCCACTGCACCCTGTCTAGTTCACTCCCATAGGACATCTGGCTACAGGCAAGTGCTGTTTGTTCACACACATGTGCGGCAAAGGCAGTAGAGTTCTCATAGGCTTCCTACCTAGGAAACTTCAGCTCAACCCAATTCCTTTGTCTGTAGCCTTTGACCTTCCGCCAAGCCTTTGTCTGTTATGGCATCTGCCTCACACATGCAAGGATCCTTATTTTGTGTTTATCCTGAGCCTGCGACAATTCTAGGCACAGATGAAGGGCTCAATAATTTATGGGAAGGAAAATGCATACAGTCCTTTAACCTGTCTTCTCATTTGCCATCAAGGCGGAGTTTCTAGATTGCATGTCACCCCAACTTATCCCCACTGGAGTGGCTTTCCTCACTGGAGTAGGTGCTTTTTATCATTTCATCCTAGGCATGGAAGGGAGGGTAGAATGAGGATGATTAGGTTTAGGGTTCTTTCAGGGTAGTCTTCTTACTCTCTGCTGTGTTTGGTCAGAGGAGCTCTTGGTCTATTTTGGCCTTGTGGCTGTGAAACTGTCCCTGCTCTGCGATGACTTGCCATCTTGTTTCCATTGTGTTTCCCATTCAATGACTCATTCACTTTGAGGCTACTTCTCCAGGTGAGCAGATTCCTCCCCTTCTAATGAAGGATCAGTGTAGCATGACATTTGGCTTTAGCTGCCATCCCAGCTTCAGAATCCTCCTCCCTCTCTGTGTTGTGAAACCAAGCCAGAGTCCAGATGTCACCAAGCATCTCCCATGTGCAGGTGTGAAGCTTCCCCATTGGCCACTTCTTTCCCCCTTCACTTTTCATGAGAACCATGATCATCTTCAGACACAAAAGTATATCTGTAAAACAGGTCCCCAATTATTCTGTGTGTATATGTGTGTTTATAAAGTGCCAGGTGTTGAACCTGGACCTTGGCACTGAGCTACATCCCCAGCCCTTTTAAATTTTATTTTATTTTATTTTATTTATTTTGAGACAAGGTTTTGCTAAGTCCCTAAATTGTCCAGGCCGGGCTCAAACTTGAAATCCATTGACCTCAGTCTCCCACAGTGTTGGGATTATAGGTCTGTGCCACTATGCCCAGGTTACCTTTGCATTTTGAAAACTCGCCTGGAGGATGGTTTAAAAGACAATTGAAGATAGTAGATAGTATCTCCACTCCACTTTAGACTTCATTTTCATTCAATTTTATCATTCAGGAAAATGAGACATTTTCCTTAAAGACTCCAGTTTAGGGCTAAATTGGTAGTGTTAAGAGTCATTACTAACAAACATAAAAAAATAGATTTTAGATAGACTTAGTGAATATAGTTTATCTGCTTGAGCTATGTTGCTAATTGCAACTTTGCCATCCTTTGGTTTTAGTTGAGTTTCAATTTAAAAGAGGAGGTTGATGATCAAACACAAGCTTTCAGGCTAAACAATGACACCAAGAGAAATGGCTCAGATGGATAAAGGTCACAGTGATGGAGTTAATGGAATGGGATTTCAGGAGTGCTGTATGGAATCTTTTGGCTTTCTGATTTCACCGAACAATCAATAAAGCCATGATTGGGAGAGAAAGACGTTGGTTACATTACTTTAAGCTAGTCTGGCAAAAAATAATATCTTATTGATTAATTTCCCATCAAAGGCAAGGTCTGTCGATAAAAGAAAATTGACTGGTGAAAACGATAAAATAAAGAAAGTAGATGAGAGGAGATGTTTAAACTTTTAAAGAGTAGAAAAGGCGCAATCAATGTACATGAATATGCAAAGTATAAAATGGCTGGAATTGAGATCTAAGTTGTTTTTGATCTGATTGACTTACTTCCATTTACTCCAATATTTAAGAAGCATGAAACTGACTAACTAGTTTGGGAAGGCAAAGTCCATGAAAAGATGTTGTGGGTAACACAAAAGGCAAAGAAATGGAGGGGGGATTATTCCTGCCTACTGGGTAGAGAATTTTTAGGTGGGTCACAAGCAACGAAAACCGATTCAAATGGGTTTCAATCAGTGGCTCTCTATTGGAGGCTATTCCCCCTGGGAAACATTTGACAATAGTGAGGTATCTTTGGTTGTCACAACTGGGCAGTGAGGATGGCCGTGAGCAGAAGCCATGGTTGATGCCAGTCATCCTATATGCACAGGCCAGTCCTCATCTACCAAAATGTGTCGGGAGTCCCGAGAAGGAGGAACTCTGGTTTAAGACCAAACAAACAAGCAAACAAAAAAATCTTACCGAGGGCCAGGGATGTAGCTTAGTGGTGCAGCACCTGCCTGGCATGCACAAAGTTCTGAGTTCAATTCCCTGTACCAAAAAAAAAAAAAATTTTTTTTTTTTTAGCCACTATTGCAGAATCCAGGAGGGTCAAGTTGGATGCAGATGTTCAATGTGTCCTCAGAAGTGTCCTTTTCTCTCAAGGCCTTTGCTTTCCTTGTGAGCTTCACTTTGTGTTTTTACCTCATGATCACAAGATGAGCTTTCACAGTACAAAACTGCCACCAGTGACAAGAGACTTTGTCTTTCTCAATGGTTCCTCCAGGACTCCCAAGATTGACTTTCCCTTGACTGCCCTTTGTCTCATGATCATCCCTGAGCCACTGCTTGTGGGGACTGGAAATCCTGAGTGGATGGACCTTGGCCCACACTCCCAATGCTGGGTGAGGCACTGAGTTGGCTCCATCTCCATCCATGAAGTGGTGGATTGAGAGGACAGAAAACTGCTCTTCCAGAAGAAAAATATAGGCTGCTAGGTCAGCAATAAGACAGGATAGAAACTGAGCATCCAAACAATAGATGTCTACTACATTTATTTTTCTGTGGAAATTCAGAGCAGAAGTGGTATGGGTTCACTAGGACCCTCTCCTCTGTCACCTCAGGTATTTTGAAAAAATATTCCTCTGATTTGCCTCTTTCTTTCTTTCTTTCTTTCTTTCTTTCTTTCTTTCTTTCATTTTCTTTTCATTATTACTATTACTTTTTCTCTCTCTCTTCCCATCGCCCTCTCTCCTCATATTCATGTTACATTACTATAAACTTATTTATTTGCCCATCTGTCCCATGAAATCATGAAGTGTTAAATACTGGGATCATGTCTAATTCATCTTTTGTTTCTAGTACCTTGCAAAGAGCAGAATGCATAATAGGTTAAAATTAACACTTTTCCCAGTAGAAGAGTAAAAGAGAGCTGGAAAGTTAATTAGGTTTTATTAGATTATTGATTATTCATGAATCAAACATGTATTGAGTAGCTACTATGCATGCACCTGACAATACCTTGGAAACACAGCAGGAAACAAAGTGAGCACATGTGGAGTGTGACATCTGCTGGAGTGGTAGCCACTAGACAAGTGACCAAAGGTACGCAGTGCATCTGCAAATAGGAAGTTGTGAGAACAGTGGGGACCATAGCAGTGGCTTTTCTCATGGTGAAGTGGTATTCAGAGATGTGGAAGGTGAGGGCGATCTAATTCTGTACAAGGGGAGTGAGTGGAAAGTCTTTCCCTGCAGAGGGAGTCCTGCCTGTGCAAAGGCGTTGGGATGGTGGTAGGGCACAGCCACAGTCACTATGGTCCCTTGGAAGATAGATTGCCTTTCCTAAGGGTCTAAGATGTGTGTGTGAATATGAGAGGCCCAAGTGATGGTAGCTGTTACTGTAGTCCAACTGGCTGTGGCAGCTGGAGAGGGTGTCTGAGAAGAGGGCCAACTGGGGAAGTATTGATGCTCCTCCTAGGAGAGGTGCCACTGGACACTGAAGAGGAGGAAGGTGTGATGCTGTTGGCCTCTCCTAATTATTTTCCACCTGTTAGTCCTCTAATGCACAGGACTCAGAGAAAGGTTAACATCATTGACTTTGATGGAGGAGACCCTGTGATGTGGAAAGGTAGATAAACGTTGCCTCCAGTCTTATTTTTGTGAAATGCTAATTGCTGAACATATCTGGATTCCAGCCTCAGGGAAAATGTCACCCAGATAATAGCCTGAGATTGCATAGCCAGGGAAATGGTCACGCTGTCCCCTTCCTCTCAGCACACTCCGGCCGCACTGGTATTCTCCTGTCTGCTGCTTCCTCTGCCAGACTGGCTCTTCTTGCCCACTCTCCACCTGGTTAACTATAGATCTGAGCACAGATATTCCTTCTTCAGGAGATTTTCCTGGTTCCTTGACCATAATCAGCTTCATCTTACTTATTTTGGTTCCTGGTTCCCTGTTCTCATCTGTTAGACTTTATCAGAATTTGTAATCTTGCAAGTTTTGTACAATTATCCTTCCCACACTGTTAACTCTTTGAAGAATCACATCCATTTGACATCTACTGGTGCCTAACAAATGGTGGTTAAAGCAATAAAATAAATGCAATTATCTAGAGAGAGGCCTAGATGAAATTTTTGTTTACAAAGAGTCAAACCTTAAGGTAGTATTTAAAATATTCCCATCTTTCTGGGGAGATAGGAGATGCTTCAAAGGGGAATAATTCAGATGTTTGGCAACATTGCTAAACTGAAGATGCCTAAATATATCTCACAAAGTTAGGAAAATCTCTTCTTTTCTTTCAGGATGATTTTCAGGACCCTCCTGTGGCAAAATGTTGGGAAAGAGAAAGGAAACCAGTGTGTAGTGAGAACCTGAATCTGTATAAATTATTTCGTAAACACAATCTCACCTAATTATTTTGGTGGTCATGCAATACATGGGTGATATACTTTGGAGATTGGTTTCTCCAACTTCCCTACCAGCTACTGTCAACTGTGCCCTTTTATGCCTTTTGTCTTTCCATATCTTCAATATATCCTTTAGCTGGGATGCTAAAAACTCCATTTCCCAGACACCCTTGCAAACAGGATTCTGAGTATGATTCAGGTTCTAACAGATACTCTCTCATGAGTTTTCTGTTTTTGGTTTTGTATCTTGAGACAGTCTCACAAAGTTGCCCAAGCTGGCCTTCACCTTACAGCCCTCTTGCCTCAGCATCCCAAGTAGCTTGGATTGCAGGTATGTGCCACTGTGGCTAGCTTGTGTGTCTTGAATTCAGAACTGAGTTAGGAGGGGAGAAAGGCAGAATGTGACTTACCACCTCTGTGGATTATCACAGAGTCTGTTTGAGTCTGCTGGCATTTTCTTCCTGACATGGCGACCTCTTGGATTTATCCCATCATAACAATCAGGGTGACTTAGGGAGCTGGGGAGTTACTTTTAAAACAGCCAACTCTTTGAGCCATTCCAGTAGTTTTCTAAGTTGCTTTATATCTGGTAATTAATAATTCCTTTCAACTTAAAGTACTTGGAGTGGTTTCTAGTGTCTGCAACTAAACATAAGGACAATAGATGTCCTGAAACCCCCATCCCCATTTAACAGGTGAGGCTCCAAGGTCTAAGGGTCAGAGAACTGAAATGATTTGACTCAGGTTTCACAGCAGCTAAGTGATGGAGAGTCTGAAATCAGAACTGATTTTTGCCTTTGTGTGTCTTCATCCACCCTGTTCTGCTTTCTGGGTCCCTTTCCTTCTTTTCCTTATTCTACTCTTTTCCCCACAGAAGGTTTTGTTTCAGACAAATGAAATCTGACAGTCAAATTAAGCCCAAGGCCCTACAGATTTGATGTAACCCTTTCTGTATCTTTTACAGGACCATGGTGAGGAGGAGATGCTGACTCTAATGCACAAGGCATAAGCCCAGGTGCTGTGATATCTCCTGTAGGAAGTTGTTAAGGGGTTGGAGAGAAACCTGGGATAGAATAGGAAAGAAGGTCAGAGAAAACAAGTTGGGCCTTAATCTCATATTGTCCCAGTCTGACTTCCTGTGTTAATCTTTCCAATTTTCTGAGAGCAGCTTGCCCCAGGTGTGAGCCCCCTTCAGTTTTGGATCCAAGCTTATAAACCTGTTGGAGTATACTCTTCTGCTCCAGTCCCGGGAGCTCTCCTGTCAGATTGCAGACATGCCAGTAATTCTTTCCTATAGATTTTCTTGGCTTTATTAGAAGTAATGGTATCGAGGGCATTTTTCTTTATAGACATTATAATTAGTAATTGTTTTGAAGGGCAATCACTATTAAACTACTTATTTTTTCTTTTCCTGGAGGACAGGACAATTTCTAAGACTGATTATTTCACAATTGAAATTCCATGTCTCCCAGAGGTAGGTTTTTATAGCAGTTGGTGGAAGTCAAACCCTCTCTTTTTATTTTTTTTTTTCTACTACACATTCAGACACAGACAGAAAAAACATTTCTGGGAAGGGAAGCGGAAAGACAAAGCCTCCACTGAGTGTTCGACAGCTTCTATAGACAGTTTCCTGGCTCTCTGGCTAATGGGTTAGATGATAAATACTCCCAAGATACCATTTCAGTCAATTAATTAGTTAATGTTTAAAGATGGAAAATGTCATGAAGATAGAGAACATTATGACTCAATAAATAAAGACTCAAAGTAAGAAAAAATACAGAGATAGTACAAATTTTGCCTCTGAGCAGTAATTTCTCTGATTCTTAGAGCCAAGCTGAGAGCTGTAGACATCTCCACATTGGTAGGTTAGCTCTATAAAGATTTTCCATCTGGCTGGAAGTACAGTAAATATGATGAGGTAATAGATTATTTTCTTTTAAGTGAGTTGAGGTAGTATCTTATCCTATCTGGATTGCTGTAACAAAATGCCATGAAGTATAGGTGTCTTATAAGCAACAGAAATGTATTTCTCACAGTTTTACAGGCTGGGAAATCGAAGACCACAGTGTTGGGAGAATTGAGGTCTGATAAGTGCCCACTTTCTCGTTGATTTTTCCCTATATCATATGGTGAGAATGTCTCTCCAGGGACTTTTTGGTGATGGCACCCATCTTATTTTGGAGGGCTCTCCTTTATGATCAAATTAGTACTTCCTAAAGGCTCTGTGTATGAATATTATCACTTTGGGGGTTAGGATTTCAGTCCATGAATTTTGGAAGAACGCAAATATTCAGACCATTAGTCGGTGGGGGCTTTCAGAACTAGGCCTGTTGCTTTGGGGTTTGAGACTGGGTTAGAGTAATTCTTTGAATCAGTTATGTTCAGGAATGACTAAGAGATGGAAGTGTGATATACAGTTCCTCTTCTAGGTAGCCCCAAGAATCAAGGTTCAAAAAGTAAAATCCTATGTTGTAAAACCTTTGAGCTGGAGATGGAAAGTAAAGTCAAGTTTGGGAAGCCTGGGTGAATAATAACTGAGAGAAGGTGGGAATATAAGCATTGATGTTAATAAAAGGAGTGGGTCCCAGAAAGATGGCTACTAATGCTGCCAAAAGGCCCAATCCTAACCATGATGAATAACTGGTTTTCATTCTGGGTGTGGGGTTGCTTTTTGATGAGATTTAAGGTGAGGACAAATAAATCTCATTAAAAATAGGCCCCATCAATTCCATCTTCTTCAACTACCCTAGATTGTCAGAGTCCTATATCATCCACTCTGCTGCTTGGATCTTATCTACCTATTGGAAGGGACACAAAGAAACAGATGTATTGGAGCCACACAGAAATCATAGTTCTTTAAGTTCTGTTCTATTCTGATCATTGGCAAAATGACAGTGCTTGATTTGAAAGACATATCCCTGGTATGACATACTCACAATTGTGGACTAATAAAAGACTTTTCCTTGTCACAGCTGCTCAGACATTCCTCATTAACAGGAGTTAGAAAACAATTGATTAAGACATAATCTATTGTCTTCCCACACAGTTTCTCATAGCGGTAGAACACAGTCTATGGAGTTAGCCTTCCAGGGGTTGGAAGCCTGGCTCTACCACTCATCAGCTATGCAAATATGTGGAGTTTCTTTATCAGCTCAGAACCTCAACTTTCTTATCTGCCAGCAGGGATAATAACAATTTTTATTTTGAGAGAATTCAGACTAAAATTATTCATTCATTCATTGCAGCAATATTTATTGAGCTTCTATTACATGACAGGCATGGACTGGCATGCTGGTCTCATAACCATGAGAAAGTCAGAAAAACTTCTTAGTTTCATGAATTTATGTACTCATGGAAGGCAGACAGTGATTGAATAAGTTGATATAAAATAATGATGTGCTATAAAGAAAAAAAAATAAAAGAACATGCTAGAGAATGGCTGAGTGTGGGAAGTTGGCAACTAGCTCAGGAGAAATTTCTGAGTTGATATTGAAGTGAGAGATGTGGAATGACAAAGAATGAGCCATGTGAGTATCTAGGAAAGAGCATTCTTGGCAGTAGGAATGGCAAGTGCACGGACTGTGAAGTAGGAAGATTTTGGCATAGTGTAGGTTATGGAAAATGCTGGTATGCATGAAATTCAGGAGAAAGAGGAAGCATGATCAAAGATACAGTAAAAATAGTAGAAAAGGCTGGATTATGTAGATTCTCAGGGGCTATGGTCAAGATTAAAAAGAAGTACACTCTTAATACAGTGGCTGACACAGAACCAGTGCTCAGAGACCTTCTTTGCCATTTTTTTTCTTAAAACACAGTTGAAACGTCAAGCTATAGAATTACCATTATGGCTGCTTCTTCATCTTTGAGGAGTATAAAGATCTATTTGTTGCATAACAAGAAAGTTTTGTGTTTTCTCACTAGTGGTGGCATGTATGCTATTTGTTTTCTTTTAAGACAAAAGATGTTAATGTATGAATTTTTTAAAACTAAAATCTTATCATTCAGGTTTAATCGAAGTGTTGACACTTTGCAATAACTAAGTGGGGTTTGGGTGCTCATCTCTGAAAGGTTCTCTATCACTGCCTTATATTATGGAAAAGTAACAGGTAGGAACTTCATGAGTCTTAGAAAGGGAAGAGGATACAAGGTTCTTAGAAAACTGTGAGGACCTACTGAGTATGTAGAATATGAAATATTCATTTAATAAGCTGTAAGAGTTTCTATAATAAGAGTGTGTAAGAATTTCTATAATATTAAAAAGATAAGATACAATTTATTTGAGTTTGACTTCAAGAATCTGGAATTTTCAGATAAACAGAACACATACTCTCAATACTTTGCTTCTAGAGAAAGGGTAAAGATAAGGAATATAAGTGATATGGAACAATTTTTAAAATTAAGATTTCCACATGCCAAAGATCTCCATTCAGCCTAACTTTAACACTATCTTCCTTTACAGAATATGTAATTCTTAGTTCTGCCAGACATTCATCTTTGCCAAAGAGACTCTGTTCTATTGAGGGAACTTATTAATAATAGGCAGCAGTGTGGGCTAAACTGCAGATTCTTTTTTCAAGTAATAAGAGAGGAAGTAGATTGGATTTTCAGTTTCATTTCACTACCAACCAGGATGTAAAAACCAAACAAACAAATTCAAAAACCCACCAATGTGTACCAAGTCCCAGTTAATCAAGTTTTTGCTGTGGTTGGCAGACAAAAAATGAGCAGATATCTTCCAAGTGTGGTGTAAAGAAGGGATGGATTTTGTTGTAGTCTTGTCATTAGCACCCAAAGAAGAAACCACATTAATCGCTAATTTTGCTGGACTTCTCAGAGGGGTATGAAAAAAAAAGAGTGAACACCCTGTTACTCTAAAATGTCAGTGAGTGACCATCCAACAGATGAACTGAGCAGATGGGGAGGAGTACAAATGTGAAATTGATGCACACCCTGGTGGAAAAGCAGGGGATGCTTAGAAAACGATACAGGGGGTGCATCAAGTGGAGGTCTTGCCAAATACGAGGGCTTATCTTACTCTCGATGTGGCATCTGCAGAATGATGAATATGGGGAGGCTTTCTGTCAAACAATTAATACATAAATTAATGACTTCAGTAAACATTTATTAAGCATCTACTATGTACTAGCTGTTTATGTGATAAATAAAGAAATACATTTGATTTTTCTCTCTCAGTGCTCTGCCCTCAAGCTGACAAGTGAGCAGGTGAATGCAGACAGGCAAGGGCCAATGATTGAATTCATGGTGACAAAAGCTATGACAAAGAGGACCCAAGAGCTCTGGTGTGGGGCCTCAGAAGTGGTTTTCTGGAAAAGATGTCTGGGATGTAACATTTTCTAATGACAGAAATATTACATGTTGTCTTAGGTTGTAAATCTTACACTAGTTAACCTATTACTACTTACCAAGTCACTCCAAAATGTACCAGCTTAAAACACACATTTATTATCTTACCGTTATTGTGAATCAGCTGTCTGGCTGTGAGTTAGCAAGGTCCCCAGTTTTATTCAAGGCTGTAATCAAGTGTTGGCCCAAGGCCTGCATTCTCATCTGAAGACTCATCTGGGGAAAAATCCATTTCCAAACTCCGTCAGTAGTTAGCAGCACCGAGTTCTTCTCCTACTGCTGGCCAAACCTCAGTTTTGCTTCCTTGTTATGTGGGTTTCTTCCATGTGTTACCTTGCATTATCAAAGGTAAATTTGTAGAGTCTGCTAGTAAGGTGGAAGCCACAATCTTTGCTAACCTAGCTATGAAGTGTTTCCTTTCACATTTACATTTAGAAGCAAGTCACAGGTTGAGGAATGTGCAAAAGTCAATAAAAAGAGGAGGTGGGAATCTTTGGAAGCCATGTTAGAAGCTACCACAGGTCCCCAAAACAGATCCTGAAGTGTGGACTCATTTTAAACCAGTATATGAGGAATCATGTCTGTGAAAAGCGTTAGCCGGTGTGTGATAATAAGCAAAGTTCTGCAAAGGAGCACTTTGGCTCAATCATCTGAAGGACAGATCTGGAGACAACATGTTATGGAGGAATCCCTATCAGGGGAAAAGAGAGCCGAAGCATTTATACTCCTGTCTATGTCAGTCATTGGCTAAGGGCTGCTCCTAAGTGACACAAATTCTCAGGCATACCTGGCTCTCCATTCATGTGGAGAAGGTGAATTCCAATAGCCTGAGGCAGTGAGAACGGAACAGGAACCAATGTACATGGACAGGACAAGGGATCTGAGGGGGTGGGCAGACAGGGATAGCCTCTGCTCGGCACGCTCATTGTGTAAAAACTGACCATTTGGAAAAGTATAAAGAGATACATGAATTTGCCGGAGTAACTGCAGCTAGACCCAAATCTTAAAGGTGGAGTAGAAGTGAATCCAGCAAATACAGTGGAGAGGAGAGGCAGCTATTTATGAAGAGAAGTGATCATAGGTCATTCCAGTAAATCTAAGTGGTTAAAAATGATAAAGCCGAAGTAAAAAAGAGCAGAGATCCATGGGTCACAAGTGGGATTTTTTTCTGGACTGTACAGTGTTTGAACATTTTTGACCCAACATCGAAAATGGCATATCCCACAAAAAAACACTGAATTTCTGATTCTTCTAAAAACTTGGAACGGCTTTAAATTCTGAGTCTCTATATGTGCTTAGAAAGGAGGCGATACAAGTGACATGATCCAGTTCTTGAGTTGGGGCTTGTGTCCCTGGTTTTACATGGGTTCACCTGTGCGTTCTCAGATATCTTTGTGATTTTGCCCCTGGTCTGAGTGTGTAGTGGATGATGGAAAGTGAGGGGAGCAAGAGCTGCTTCATCAAGGGCCCCACATTTACTGAAGACTGAAGAGTGTCATGGGATAATGTGGAGCCACTGAAGGTATTTAAGAAGCAGTATGACATTGCAAAATTTGTGTTCTAGGGAGTCCATGTCACTAGGCTCCACTGATTCACCCATCAGCTGTTACCTAGAGCAAACTTTTGAAATAGACTTCAGATGTTAGGATAGGTTAATTACAATCTTTGTTCATGTCACATTGCTATCATTTTTCTGAGAATGGCTCTCTTGTAGTTTAACTGATAAAACATTTACTAATGTAATGAATAGCCTGGGTTTCATTCAACCAGGAATTATAACACTGTTCAAAACTTACCCTTATTCCTGTCTAATACTGTAGTAAGAGTCTGTTGTGTGCATTTGCTCAGCAGCCATTTTTCATTATAGTGACTTTGTAGAGCTTAGATGAGCTGAGAAGTCACATGGAGGAGCTGTTTTTGTTTGATTTTGTTTATTTTTCATTTTAAAGAGATAAAAGTAAACAGAAATAAAAGCAATAATAGTTTCAAAACAGGATAATTAGAAATTAACAGTGGTAAACATTATGTATTGTTGTCTTCAAAGTAGTTGCTCAGATTACAAGATGTAGGCTTGTAAATTAATCAACCAATAGAAGCAGCAACTGACTTCTTCAATGAACTAAAAGAAATCAGTAATATAATTATGTTAGCTATCATCTATATGTATGTATATATATATCAGGTGGTGGAAAATTTATAACTCCATCAGCATCCATTCCTAGCTGTTAGAAAGTTGGGGTTGCCAGTAACATCTCCTCAAGAGTCTAGCTGTAATCTCTGTTAACTGACTTTCATTCCTGGAATCTGGTAAACACAGTCTTCATTCAACCTGTATTGAGCACCTTCCTCGTGTAAGGCTCTGTCAAGAATACAAAGGTGGTTGAGATAAGGTTATTCTGCTTCAGAAGAATTGATAGTTGCATAGAGAAGATAAAGATAAATACACAAATAATCATAAGAGTGTCAAGAGTGCTGTGTACTGTAAATGAGAAACAAGAAAAGTGTTATTGGGGAGAGAAAGAGAGCATGAGAGAGAGAGAGAGAGAGAGAGAGAGAGAGAGAGACAGAGACAGAGAGAGACAGAGAGAGACAGAGAGAGAATGAGAGATTTGGAAGCATTTCATGGAAGATGCAGCATTTGACTCGGAGCGTGCCTTGATGGGAATTAACAATGATGGTTTTGCAGCCTGGGATGGGTCACAGGATGGTGCTGTCCAGGCAGAGTGAAGAAAACATGGGTGAAGGCCTGGAGGTGGCATAGAGATTTGGGATTCCCAGGGACGTGGTTATGGGTATAGATTCTCATCTGCCAGGAGAGTCAAAGGTTGAGGTGACCACAAGGAAACAGGGGCCTCAGCCTTTTATAGCATCAATTTTTTACCTGCTGGTGTTCTCTCTCTCTTCAGCTTTGCTAATTTCATCTCATCCGCCTCATACTCTAGAAAATCTTTAGTTTAGTGTCTCCCTGGGTAGTCTCTCATCTGCCTGACTTGTCTTTGTCACAGGCCTTAGCTCTGTCCTGCTCCTTTTTTTTTGTCTTTTTGAGACAGAGTCTCTCTATGCAATTCAGGCTGGCCTTGAGCACACTTTGTAATCCAGGCTGGTCTTCTCCTGCCTCAGGCTCCCAAGTGCTGGGATTGCAGGCATGTACCACCACACCTGGCTTCTGTTATGGCTCTTTTATGGTCTTGGGTTTCTGTCTTGGTTTCCTCCATAAGACTACAAATAGCTGAATGCTGGAATGATGACTTCCACACAGCCGTATGTTCAGCACATAGCACAGTGCATGGCACACAGCATGTGTTCAATCTGTAATCACCAAGTTAGTGAACAGCATTTTGGTCTATTGAGATGCATTCTCCCTTCGTTATCTTGCCCATCTAGTTTGCCTTCAGCTTTCATTAAAGGTCTTGGCTTTACTATATTCTAGTGTATATTTTCATTTTACGAACTCAGATTTCAGGTCCTATACTGGTCCATCCTGAAAAATGACCATTTTAAATAAATTCCATTTATTCAACCAAACTGTTTTGCTGTAAGCCCCAATGTGCTACCCCATGATTTTCAATTCAACAGTTATTCATTTAGTTCCTATTACATACAGGAGCACAGGATGAGGGGACAGTGCCATTATGTCCCTGGGAGGTGGCTCACATTCCTGAATCTCACCAAAGAAGCTTGAGAAAATGGCAAGTTCCCATGGAAGGGAGAAGTCTGACATGTCTCTGGATTAATTCATTCCATGCCACTACTAGCTGAGTGTTTGGGTTCATCAAGCACATCCTGATAGCCTCTACTTCTGATGCTCATCGGGAATCTATCTGAGCTCTTTCAGCAGGAACAAGAGATTGTAATTCTGAAGTGGAACAGAAAGAAATGTAATTGGATCAATGGGTTGTTAATGACGCTATTGAACATCTTTCTGCCAGAGCTAGTGGATGGAGCTGGCCACAGAGAATGTGGTCACAGCCATGTGAGTGTTCAGGTTTGACACAAATCCTGTGCACATTGTGGACTGGTTTTTGTATACAACATCTCATACAATTAATTATAACCCATCTAGCCTGAGAAGGTGTTTTAATGGTGTCAAGACAGGACTGCTGGGCACTTGGCCATGTATCTGGGATGGGAAGAAAGATTCGCAGGGATGTTTGTGCTTCCTAGAGTAGCTGACCTTATGTTTGATGTTGATGGGCAGCAATGGGAAACAAAGTGAGCACTCTTTCATGTAGGAATGACTGAGTAGAGTGCATCACTGCAGGCCGGCGTGCACCCAGCATGGAAATTGAAGTGGAGCTCTATCAGGGCACGTCAAGGGCTTTCAACAAGACATTGTGGGATGAGAAAAGCATTATATGGAGAAAAATGGGTAGATTAGGATCCCATTTCTGCAAATCAATGAATATTTACACTCAAATATGACTTCATGTCTGTGGAGAACTGCATGAAGATGGAGAATACATGGAAGATCACAGAGTGGAGTGTTAATAAAGGTTTTCTCATAGCAAAGGGGACGGGGAGGGAGAGATGGCAACAAGGATGGGACTAAGAGTGGGTAGGGCAACTGCTTTAGGTACTTTCCCTTAGCTGGGACACAATCAACACCAACGTCCACAATCTAAAAGGAAGAGAGTTATTTCAATCATAGTTTCAGTCCATGGTCAGCTGATTCCAAGGCAAAAATACAGGAGTGGAAGGGTCTGGGTAGAGGACAATTGCTCATCCCATGGCAGCCAGCAAGCAGAGGAGGGAGGGACCAAGGAGGGAGATTTATCCTCCAAAGGCAGGGAAGGCAGGACTCCAGTGACCTGACTCTTCTGAACAGCCCCCCTTCCTGACAGCACATTCAGCTCTGAATTCTTCAGTGGGTTCATCCATAGACAACTGTAGTGTTTCCATGAACTGATCATCTTCCAAAAACTTCACCTCTGAACACATTTGCCTTTTGGGGGACATCATAGATCTGAACTATAACAGCAAGTGAAAAAACACACAGCATGCATTTGGTCACTCAGATGTATTTATGTAAATTTTATATATACACAAATATACACATAAGGCTAAATAATTGGGAAAATGATAAACAAAGGCATCAAGTGGAATTATTTTATTCACATAACATGCACCATTGGTGGCATACTCTGTGTCATGAACTGACTTTGGTATGAGTGGTACAGTGGTAAGAACCAAACCCCATCCTTTTGGAAGTATTTTGTAATCTGTCAAAGAATAACACAGACTAATTTTAATCCTGGCTACACTTAGATTCACTGCTAGTGGACAGAGGGTTGGGCTGGAAGCTTTGACTGATTAAAAAAACAAAATCCTGATGCCGGAGCAGGGCTCCATTTCAGACCAATTAGATCATAATCTAGAGCCTAAGTACCTAAATTTAAAAAAGAAAAGAGAAAACAAAACCATCCTCTAATGTGAAGGTTGGGAACCATTGTTTTAGAACTTGAATGCTAATACATTAAGGTATATTACCTTATTAGACCAAAACATCTGGTAATAAATCTAGGGCAGCCTTTTATAAAGATTGAAATTATTCTACCAAATACTAAAGCAGTTGTGGCTGTTAGAAAGTGGGGCCTGAACCCCTGTATGGAACTGTCATTTTCCATCTGAGTGGATAGAGTGCCAGGGAAAATGGCAAAGGACCAAGGGTAACTAAGCAGGGAGTAGTCTGATACCATGACCTTCCTGGTCATATGCTAAAGGCCATTCCTTTGACTTGTGGGCCTTTAGATAAAAGGAATCCCTCTTAGGCCTGCTTTTCCTATTTGGCTGAAGCAATGAGGTGCTGAAATTAACCAGGGGCTTTTACTTATCTGAGATGTTGGCACTTCTTAATGAATTGTTTTCCCACTTAAAAATACACGAGCCTGTCATTTAAGGAAACTCAACAGGTGAAGCCCAGTAATTAAGGATCTCTGCAAGGAGCACTGAAAACAGAAGCTGTATGTTTTCTAACAGGGCTATTAATCAGCCCCACCTGCACAGAGAAAGCAATCCGGAAATTCCCGTGATGCAACCCCCAGGACTAGCCTACCCTCTCCCTTGGGATTGTCTCTGTCCCACATTTTAGAGCTGTGGTGAAGTGTACCAGGGACCTAGCATGCCAATTAAATCCCTACTCACTTAAGACTACCAGACCACCTCCTAGGCATCCACTTTTAAGGAGGCACACATTCTCGGTGCCTGTCCATGTACTGCCAGTACTTGAGAGTGAGTGGCACCTTAAATTTTGTGCTTGAAGTGCTTGGCTTACTTTGTCCTGGAACTGGGAAGGTATATTGGCTTTGGAGATAGATCTTTGAATCTTCAGTTTTTGTTTTTAAGCTCAGTGATTTGGAGCTGTTGATGGCCTAGTTTTTTCATCTGTTGAAAAAATTAATGAAAAAGTCACTTCTCTCACTTTTAACAATCTCCATTTGTCTACATCTATTTCTGCCTATATAGGCAGAAATATATATATATATATCTCCACCTATCTACCCATCTTTGTAGGGATCTTACCTAGTTACACTGTAGATTGGCTTAAATAATAGAAAAACTGACAACTTGGATCAAATCAATTAATATCAGAGAGTTTCTGCAGCTCTGCAGGCTCCTTGTTCTCACTGAGCATCTGTCTTTGAGATGAGGGAAGTCTGTAATGAACACAAAGGCAATTCTTCAGCTAAACTGAGTGCAGGTCCTGCCACGTCTGGGAACCATCATTAGGGGGCAAAAATTCTTTCATGCCTAACACTTTAAAAAATAGAAACTGCACACATTAGAGAATTTCTCCTTTTAATCTAAGATGCTTTGGCACGAAGGGGCCTGGAGGGTCATTGCAGTCGACTGAGAATCGTTCCATCTTTGTTTTATCCTTGAGGCAATTGGTGAGCTGTTTTCTGTCCTCTGTACTTTGGGGTATTCTCTATTTTTAAATGTTTGCTGAGGGATTTTTGGTGACTTTTGATTGTCACATAGTCAGGTCAAGGTGAGAGAAAAATGCATTCAGGTCAGTGTGCTGGGCTAGGACTGTTTTCAAATGGGGAAAGGAGGGACTATCTGTCCTGTCTTCCTAATATCAGCAGCCAGAATCAATTTCATGGGACTGAGGAAGTGGAAGATTTTCCCTGTGCTTATGGTCCTGAGAGCAGAGTCACAGACAGAATGCACATGGTTTTGCCTTCTTAAATGATTGTTTTATTTAGTTCATACAATTGATGAGCTGAATTTTACCTTTACTTTGGACCCCACGTTCATGGCACATCAATATTGGTCCCATCCAGGTGTGGTGGCACATGACTATAATCCTAGCACGTGAGAGGCTGAAGCAGAAGGATTGCTGCAAGTTTGAGGCCAGCCTGAGCTACATAGTGAATATATCTATATATATATCTATATATATATCTATATCTATATATATATCTATATATCTATATATATATATATATCAATGTAAAGAGAGCCTCAGCAGGCATAAGGTTATGCTGTATGTTATACCTTACAAACCTCAGAGGTGGGGCTTTTGTGACAGTGGGATGAAGGATGCCTTACCTTAGATATAGGTGGTACTAATAAAAAGTGTGTAGGCCAGATTTAGCTACTTCTGTTGTTTGCTGCTTGCTATCTTCTGCCTGCCCTGCTTTGCCTTGTTTTTGCACCTTGATACCCCTCTTATACGCCACTCTGCCTTGGAGATAGCCAGCAATGGACTGAAGCCTCTACAAACTGTGAGCCAAAAATAAATCTTTCTGCCTTTAACTTTGGGTGTTGATATTTTGTCTCAACAACAAGGAAAGTAACTAAGACACTGTGTCTTGGGTAAGTATTTACCAAAGGCTTGTGTGTTAAAGGCTTAGTTTCTTGGTGGTATTGGGAGGGGATAGAACCTTTGAGAGGTAAGGCTAGAGAGGAAGTTAGGTCGTAGGGTACCTGTCCTTGAAGGAGATATTGCATCTCCAGCTCCTTCTCTGCCACAACCCATGTAGCCAGTGGAGTCCTGAGAGGGGGTGATGGAGATTAAGAAAAAGTCAAGACACAGAAAAAAACTTGGACTAGTTGGGAACTGACCTCTCTGATGGAGAGGCAGCAACCACTCTACATGGTTATTTATACCCAGTGAAAACTGGGGAAGTGCATGATGGGGCTGAAAGTGCAAGGCCTTGATTTCAGTGTTTTGCTGAGAACACTGAAAGCAAAAGATTCTCTGAGCTATCTGTGCCATAGTTAACAGGGAGGAAACCAAGGTTGGACAACTGTTGATATGCTACTGCGCTCGAGGTCAGCTTGTTTACATGGTTTGCCTCTGGCAGCCCATGTCCCTAGGACCGACTTTGCTCTAGTCTCAACAACTTGTTCACATGGGTCATCTCTGGCCCTCCATGTTCTTGGGGCTGGCCTTGCTCTGGCCCCGAATGTGTGGTCAGTCTCTAGCTCAGTCACTCTGTCCTTGCTTTCTGGACATCATGAGGTGAGCAACCTCCTCCACCATGTGCCCTGCCATAACAGGCCCAAACAACAGAGCCAATCAACCATGGAATGAGACCTCTGAAGCCATGAGCCAGAATACACCTTTCCTCCTCATGAATTAATTCTTTCATATATTCTATCATGGTGACAGAAAGGTGTCTGTGCTACAAGACCAGAGAGCATGAACAGAAAGCCTGGAGACTGACATTCAAGGGTGATAGTGGAGACTGGAGTTCCACCAAAGAAGCAAGAGTGAGAGTTACTTGTTCTTTCCCTTTTTATTCCATCCAGGCTACAAGTCTATTGGTTGATTTCACTCATACACAAAGTGGGTCTTCCCTTTTTTGTAAGTCCATCATCCACACCCAGAACTAATCAGCTGAGTGTTTCTTATGCAAGCTGATGTCACAGTTAAATATCACAATTGCCATTTTTAGAAAGGCCTGTTTTAGTCTTGAGTTTTGACTGGCATCTTGAACTTAGCTCTTGTATTGTTCTTTCACAGAGATAAGATGCTCTGGTCCACAGGGACCACTGAATATCTGCTTTCTTTCCAGTACCCTGGAATTTCAATAGTTGAGTATAGTTGTTGTCTATATGAATGCAGTCCCTATAAGACCTCTGAACTTTGAGTTTAAATGTGAGTTTTTCTGGGCAGATACACCACACACATTGCTGAAGTTTTACAGAGGAAAGGGGATGCTTAGTGTGATTGTGAGGGATGAGGGAGTTCTTAGGAACCCATGTGTGGATTCCTCAGGTTCCACTTGATATATCATTTCCCCTTGCTAGTCCTGTATTAAACTAAAGCTACAGTTGCAGGACCATGGCCTCTCAGTCACGAGTCTTCCTGGTGCATCCCTGAGTGTCTCTTATTTCATGTGTTTTGTCTGTAGGCTTATTTTCTTTTATTCCCACATCTCACATTCTTTATATTTATGAGAATAGTGGCCTCTTACGAGGCCACTATTTTGTGGCTACTATGTAGTTTTTCATTTGTATATGTTCCTGAAAAATGTATATTTTGTGTGTGTATATATATTCATTTCTAATATGCTGATGTTATTGTAATTCTGAATCAATATTTTATTTATACTTCATTTTATTTATTTTTAAAGAGAAAAAATAATAAAAATAATGATAAAAAATTTCAAAAAAGATAATAGAAGATTAACAATGGTTAATATACTGCATAATGCTATCTTTAAAATAGTTGCTCAGGTCGCAAGATATAGGCATGAAAAATCAATCAAACAATACAGACAAAAACTTTTCTTCAATGATCTAATAGAAATTAGTAGTATAATTGTCTTAGCTATCATATATATATATTTTTTTCTTATCCTTTCTTTCACTTTTCCTTTCCTCTATCCCAGTTACACTTTCCTTTTGAACAGTTTCTTCCTATTTCACAATATCTATTGTACATTTTAGATCTTATTAACTCTTTCAGTTTCACATATTAGGGAACAATATGGAGACACACATGAATCTGATTTATTTCACTTATGAGTATTGCCTCAAGTTGCATCCATTTACCTATAAAAGCCTTGAGATTATCTTTCTTCATAGAAGATGTATTTCACTGTATAAAAATATAACATCTTTTTAATCCTTTTCTTGGTTTATACGAATTTGGGTTGTTTCCAAGATATTGCTATTATAAATTGTGCTGCTATAAACACAGGTATACATATATAATTGTGATATGATGGTTTTAATTTTTCTGGGGCAATATCCAGAAGGGGAAGAGCTAGGTCAAATGACACCTCTAATCCTGGTTTTGGAGGAATCTCCACACTGATTTTTCACAGTAGTTGTACCAGTCTACACTTCCACCCACAGTGGAGAAGTTTCTTTTCCCCCACAGTCCTGCCAGCATTTGTTATTGGTTGATGACAGCCATTCTTTCTGTGTTGAGATGGACTCTCAGTGTTGTTTTAATTTGCATGTCTTGAATGACCAATGATGTTGAACATTTCATATATTAATCTACCATTTTTATATCTTTATCTGAGAAAAGTGTACTCATCTTGAATGCCAATTATGGAGTGGGTCTTTGAATTTGGGGGCCTGATTTTTTTCAGTTTTTTGTGTGTTCTTGATAGAAATCTTTTGGCTGAGGGACAATTGGCTAAAATTTTTTTCCAACTCTGGGGGCTATCCATTCTGTGATTTCTTTTATTATGCAAAAAATTTAATAAGATTAGATAAAAGTTGTTGATTCTTTGAAGTATTTCCCATGCCATTTGTATTTTGTTCATGAACTCTCTGCCTATCACTATGTCTCTGGAATTTTACCTACTTTATCTTTCTATAGATTTAGTGTTTCTGTTTTTTTTTTTTTTTTTGTACTGGGACTTAAACTTAGGACCTTGTGTTTGCCAGGCAGGCACTTATGCTGCTGAGCTATATCCCTGTTTATGTTTTCATATTTAGATCTTTTATACATTTTAACTTTAGTTTAGTGCATAGTGATAGACATGGTTGTAGCTTTAGTCTATGGCATATGGAGAACCTATTTTTCCAGTACCATTTTTTAAGGAGGCTCTCTTTTTTTCTAGTGGACATGTTTGGCCCCTTTGTCAAAGACAATATGTTTTTGGTTGTGTCTGCATCTTTTAATCTGTTCCACTGATAGCCAGGTCTGTTTTATTTGGGGGGAGCAGTACCATGCTGCTTTTATCATAGTAGTATAATTTTAAGGCAGGGATTGTGATGCCTTCTGCACTACCTTTGTTGTATAGGGTTGCCTTTACTATTACAGATGTCTTCCATTTTCCAATCAATTTTAGGAATATTTTCTCTAGATCCGTGAGGTATACAAGTGGTGTTTTGATTAGAATTGCATTAAATCTGTATAACAGTTGTGGAAGTATGGCCATTTTTATAATGTTGGTTCTTCCTATCCAGGAACAAGAGATATCTTTTGATTTTCTTATATTCTCTTTAATCTCCTTTTTTTCAGGGTACTGTCATGTTCAGTGTATAGATCTTTTATTTCCTTTGTTAGACTGATACCTAATTATTTCATCTTTTTGGGTGTTATTGTGAAGGGTGTGGTTTCCCTAATTTCTCTCTCTTGTTTGTGTACAAGAATGCTATTGATGCTTGAACGTTGACTTTGTATTCAGCTATGCTGCTGAATTTGCTTATTAAATCCGGAAGTCTTTTGGTGGAGTTTTTGGGGTCTTCTATGTAGAATATCATGTCATTTACAAATAATGATAACTTGTCTTCTTGCTTTATTAATTTTATTTCTCTCTCTTGTCTAGTTGCTCTAGCTAATGTTTCTAGGATTATATTAAATAGCAGTGGTTATAGTAAATATGCTTTTCTTTTTCCTGAGTTTAGAATGAAAGCTTTCATTTTTTATCCATTTAGTATGATATTGACCATTGTCTTATCATAGATGAATTTTATCAGGTTAAAGTAAAGACAATATATTCTTATTTTTTGTGGCTTTTTTTAAAATCATGGATGAGTGCTGGACATTATCAACTTTTTCTGCATCTATTGAATGGTCATGTGATTTATGACTTTGGCTCTGTTGATATGGTTGTATTACATTTACTGGTTTTCATATGTTTAATAATCCCTGCATTCCTGGGATGAATCCCACTTGGTCATGGTATATAATCTTTCTGATGATTTGCTGCATTCTGTTTGCTAGCATTTTATTAAGGATTTTTGTGTCTATGTTAATTAGGAAGATTGACCTGTAGTTTCCCTTTTCTGTTTGCTCTTTCTCTGGTTTTGATACCAGGGTTATATTTGCTTCAAGGAATGAGTCAGGGAGAATTACTTCCCTTTCAACTTCATTAAAGAGTTTGAGGAATATTGGCATTAAATTGTCTCTAAATTTCTTGCAGATTTCAGCCATAAATCTATCAGGACTTAGGCTTTTCTTTGTTGGTAAATTTTAAATTATGTTTTCAATTTCTTTAACTGATATTTGGTTGTTCAGAATTTTTATATCTTCTTGATTCAGTTTTGGTAATTCCTATATTTCTAGAAACCTATGTATTTTTCTGTGTTTTCCAAATTATGTGAGTAAACATTTTCAAAGTAGGTATTGATAATCTTCTTAATTTACACAGGGTCTGTAGAAATTTCACCTTTTTCTTTCTTCATTGAGTCTTTTCTTTCTTTTTTTGATAAGGTTGGCTAGGGATTTCTTGCAAACAATCAATTCTTCAGTCAATTTATTCTTTTTGTTGTTTTCTCAGCTGAAATCATGTTAATTTCTGCTCTGATCTTTATAATTTCCTTCCTTTTATGTTTTGCACTTGAGTTGTTCTTCTTTTTCTAGAAGCTTGAGGTGTAACATAAAATTATTTATTTGTACTCACTCTGTTTTCCTGATGTAATAATTCACCACTATAAATTTCCTGATGTAATAATTCACCACTATAAACTTAGGAGTGCTTTCATTGTGTCCCACAGGTTCCAATATGTTGTATCTGCATTTTCATTAAATTGTAAATATTGTTTAATTTATTCTTTAATTCATCTGACTCATTATTCAGGAGGGTGTTATTGAATTTCTATGTGTTTATGGATTTTTGTGGTTTCTTTTGCCATTAATTTCCAATTTCAGTGCATTATGGTCAGGTAATATGTATGGGATAATTTCAATCCCTTTGCACTTACGCATGTCCTATTGGCCAATCTGTAGTCCATTTTAGAGAACATACTATGTGCAGCTGAGAAGAATGTATATTCTGATGTCATTGGTTGGAATGCTATAAATATCTAGTAAGTCCATTTATTCACAGGTTTGATTGAGTTTTGTTATTTCCTTGCTGACTTTTTATCTAGTTGACCTATATCTTTGTGACAATGGGCATTAAGGTCCCCCATTACAATTGTGTTATTGCATTTTTGATTTTTCATGTCTATTAGTATTTGTTTTGTATAGTTGGGTGCTCCCATATTTGGTGGATATATATTTGTGATTGTTATCTCTTTCTCTTGAAAGAGGTATGTAGTGACCTTCCTTATCTCTTTTGATAATTTTTGGTTTGAAGTTTACATTGTCTATAAACAGAATAGCTGCCCCTGCATTTTTTCTGGGTTCTTGTCAAATGGAATATTGTTTTCTATTCTTTGTCAGTCTATTAGTTTCCTTTTGAGGTAAATGTGTTTCTTGTAGATAGCAAATTTATGCATCTTGTTTCTTGATCCAGTCTGCCAATCTGTTTCTTTTAATTGGTGAATTGTGGCCATTTACATTGATGGTTATAAATGATTTATATTGGCTTATCTTTGTCATGTCATTTCTCTGCTGTTGGTTCTCTGCTTTCCCCCTCTGTTTAATTGCTTACCCTGTCTGGTGATTTGTTTCTGTTGGTGTTCTGGGAATTGTGGTCACTTTTGGATATTCTATCTAGAATATCTTTCAATATTCTTTCTATAGTTGATTTGGTGAACATTCATTTCTTCAGTTGCTCTTTGCCATGGGAGTATCTTATTTCTGTATTAATTTTCAAAAAAAGTCTTGTAGGGTGCATCAATCTGGGTTGAAAGTTTTCTTTCAGGGCTTGAAATACTTCTCTTCAGTCCTATCTTGACTTGAGGGTTTGTGTTGAGAAATCGGTCATGATTCTAATGGCTTTCCTTGATAGGTGATTTGTTTTTCTCTGATAGCTTTTAGTATTCTGTTTTTATGTTGAATTTCTGAGATCTTGATTATTGTATTTCTGGATGTAGATTTATTTTGGTTATGGCTCTTTGGAGTGCTGTATGCCTCACTTATCTGTATTTCGGATTCTTTCCCATGCTTGAGAAATTTTCTGCTCTTATTTTTTGCAAATTGCTTTTTTAAATTTATGTCATTTGCATCAACTCCTGTGTTTTCATTGACAACTATCATTCTCATATTGTATTTCTTTGCATCATGTTGGAGTTGTTGAATTGTTATTTTAAGGTTCTTTGTTATTTTTAAGAGTTCTTTCCTTTCATGATTTCTAGCCATGATCTTGTCTTCAAGGTTTGAAAATCTATCTTCAGTTTTGTTCAAGCGATTTTTCCAGCTTTCAATTGAATGTTTAATTTCCTGAATGTCTCTTTGAATTTGTTTTATGCATTATATTTCTTTACTATATTGTTCATTCTAGGTCTCCATCATTTTCCTATGTTCCAGGACATTTTTATCTATGTCTTCTTTAGCTATTCTGAACATCTACTTCATTAAGATTGTCATTTCTTTACCTGAGAGATTATTTCTAATCTGATTTCCTCTATAGCCTCATGTATTTATTTCTTTACTTCACTTGTTATCTTTTGAGAAATTTCATGTGTATGACTTCTACTGTCCTCTATTTTTGTGTCTCCTGTGCTTGTTCTAGATGTGGTGTGGGGGTTTGAGATTGCATTTTCTTTTTTCATTTTATCATTTGCATCTCTTGGTTAATATTCTGGTCTTTTCAATTCTGCTAATGTCAACTGTCCCTTGTGTGTATTGTAGGGTCCTGCTGTGTGACTGTTGGTCACCCAGTTTCTGGGTCCTCCAGTGTAGGGAAGTGGCAAGTCACCTGAATTCTTCCACTGGTGTCACTTGGGTGAGTCCTATTTTCTTTCTTTCTTTCTTTCTTTCTTTCTTTCTTTCTTTCTTTCTTCTTTCTTTCTTTCTTTCTTTCTTTCTTTCTTTCTTTCTTTCAAAAAGCAAAAGAGAAAAAAGGATAGAAATAATGCAGATTTTTTTAAAAAGTAAGAAACATGTTAATTTATTGCATATTGCTATTTTAGAAGTAGTTGTTCATGTTACAAGATCTGAGCATGAAAAATGAATAAACAATTAATGACTAAACAAACTGTTCTTTTTGATGAACTAACAGATTAGAGGTGTAGTTATCTATCTAGCACACATATACATACATAGTTATATGTATATACCTACATACATATAATCTTTTCCTTTCTTCCATTTCTTCTTTCCTGTATCTCAGTTGTTCTTTCCTTTTAAGCACTTTCTTTCCCTTTCATTATTACAATATCTATTATGTACATTTTGGATCTTATTACTCTTTCAGTTTTTTATTATCATTTATTTTTAATACTAAGGAGACAATATGATATTTACAAATGTGAGTCTGATTTATTTCACTTATGAGGATAGTCTCAAGTTGCCTCCCTTTACCTATAAAAGCCTCAATATTATCCTTTTTTATAGCTGAGTAATATTCCATTGTATAAAAATACCACATCTTTTTTATCCATTCTGTGGTGATGGACACTTGGTTGTTTCCAAGTTTTAGCTATTACAAATTGTGCTGCTATAAACATGGGTGTACATATATCACTGTGGCAGGACATTTTCAGTTGTTCTGGGAAAATACTCAGAAGGAGAATAGCTGGATTGAATGAGACCTGTAACCCTGTGTTTTTGATTTTCACAGTGGTTGTAACTAGTCTATATTCCTGCCCACAATAGAGAAACATTCTTTTTTCCCCACAGCTCTGCCAACATTTGCTATTGGTTGATTTCTTGATGGCAGGCATTCTTTCTGGAGTGAGATGGAATCTCAGAGTTGTTTTAATTTGCATTTCTCAAGTGACCAGTGATGGTAACATTTCTTCATGCATTTGTTTGCCATTTGTATATCTTCATCTGACAAGTGTGTATTCATCTCAGATGCCCATTTTTGGACTGGGCCTTTGAATTTATAGGTCCTGTTGTTTTTCAATTTTTTATATGTTCTGGATATAAGCCTTTTTTCTGAGGGACTGCTGGCTAAAGTTTTTTCCTATTCTATTGGTTTTTTTTCACTTTGTTGGTGGTTTCTTTTTAAGTGCAAAAACTTTTTAATAACATGAGATCCTGGTTGTTGATTCTTTGAAGTGTTTCCCATGCAGTTTGTGTTTTGTTCATGAACTATCTATCTACCCCTATGTCTTCGAGATTTCTACCTACTTTGTCTTCTAGTATATTTAGTGTTTCCATTTGAATATTTAGATCTTTGATCCATTTTGACTTTAGTTTAATGCATGGTGATAGACATGGGTCTAGTTTCAGTCTTTGGTATGTGAAAAGCCAGTTTTCCAGCACCATTTATTAAAGAGGTTATCTTTTTTCCAGTGAACATGTTTAGCCCCTTTGTCAAATATAATATGGCCAAGTGTCTTTATAGTTGTGTCTGCACCTTCTAATCTGTTCCAATGATCCTCAGGTCTGTTTTTTTGCCAGTACCCCACTGATTTTGTCATAGTAGCTTTGTAGTATAGTTTCAAGTCAGGAATAGTGATGCCTCCTGCCTTGCTTTTGTTGCCCAAGATTGCCTTTGCTATTCTATGTCTCTGTTGTTTTCAAATGAATTTTAGGAAAGTTTGAGTCCTATTTTCTTTCTAGACTGAGTAGCCTAGTAGTATTGATGTAAACCAACACTTAGCATATTGTTACTGCAGTTTTAGACTGTTCCAGGTCACCAGATCCACCTGTCCATGGTGTACTCCCCTGCCAGAACCCTACTGTGTCACTTGGGGTCTCAAAGGCCTGTCCAGGTTCCATCAGGTTGGGGGAGAGCTCACTGCTACTCTTGTGAGCCCACTCAGGCTTCTCTGTATGGAAGATGGGCTCACTTGTGATCTCATCAGCTCATTATGTCCTCCTGGTGGTCGGAGAGTTCACCAAGGCTTCATTCAACCCACTGAATTCCTCTGCTTGGGGTGGACTCACCAAACTCTCACTAGTCTGCTGAGGTCCTCAGGGTAGGTGGGGGAGTGTTCACTGAGGCTCCTGCCCCTCAAATAAGGTGCTGCAGGTGGTGGAAGGGATCACTGTCACTCCCATGGGCTGCTGTGTGTGGGCCGCCAAGGCTCCCTTTGGCTGCTGAGATCATCCTGCTGAGGGGGATGGGTCATAACTATTAATTTTATAACTTAGAGTTTAGGAGCAAAATCTATAGTTATATAACAGAAGTCATAAATTAGGCGCTCATATATAAAGAGCTTGCTATAGTGGTTTTACCCTGTGGTGGCAAAATTTAAGAAGGATAACACATAAAACAAAGGCAAGTTGCAAGGAAATAGAGCAAAACTAGAGGACAAAGGATGATCATGTAAGCTTTGGGAAACTAGAGAAGTGGGTAGAAAAGAAAGAATGGTGGAGTAATCAAGGGATTATCTGAACTTGGTTTCTGGGTTTGAAGGATAGGTTATTTTTGTTCTTAGCCATTTATAAAAGTGAGAAAAAAGGAAAAAAATAAGAAAAAAGAAAATAAAAATGAAAAATAAAGTAAGATAAAACAAAAATAAAGCAAGATAAAATTAAATTAAATTTTAAAAAAGTAGAGTGGTCCCACTTTCTTGCTTCTAGTCTGTGTTTCTTTGTCCCTCAGCACAAGGGTGGTTCACTTAACTTACAATGTGTTAGTTCATATTTTGGTCTTTCTATTGTGCTAGTCTCACCTGTCCAATGTGTGCACCCTAGTCAGGCTCTTACTGTGTGGCTGGCATCTCCACTTGTTACCTGGTCCCACTGATGTAGGGCAAGGGGACAGTTACCTGAATTTCTCCAGTGAGGCCAGTTGTCTAGTCCTTTATTTATATTTTAAATTTATTTTATATATCACAAATACAAAGATCAGTTTATTTTATTTTGTATTCATTATACATTAAAAGTTGACTTTTTAAAAGTTTTTTTTTTTTAAAATTACATTTATAAATTTATGTAACCAGTGCAATCACAATCAGGATCCTGATTTGTTTCATCATCCCAAACAAGTCTTCTGTATTACTTCTTATAGTCACATGCTCTTCTATCCATAGTGCTTGGTAACCACTGATCTATCTTTATTGCTATAATTTTGTCTTTTCCAGAAAACCATGTTGTGGACTGAATGCTTGCCTCCCCTCAATGTTCATATGTTGAAATATAATCCCCCGTGTGATGGCCTTTGGAGGTGAGGCTTTAAGGTGGAGATTTCATAAAAGGATCTCATCATAGGGATCCCAAACTACTCTCACATTCTTTTGCTATGTGAAGAAACAAGGAAAAGTTGGCAGTCTACAGAATGGAAAAGCGCCCTCATCAGGCCCTGACCATGTTGACATCCTAATCTTAGACTTCTGAGCCCCAAACTATGAGAAATACATACTTGTGGTTTGTATGCCATCCAGTTTATGGTATTTTATTATAGTAGCCTGAATGGATGAAAACTAACCTTATTACTGAAAAGTATTCCATGATATGGCTGTTTGTCCACTTCCTTATTGCAGAACCTTTGGATTATCTCCAGTTTTCGGAAATTATAGAGTAGCTATAAATGTTTGTGTATCTGAGTACTAGCTTGATGAGAATATAGTTTTTATTTCTTTAGGACTGTCAGAAGTGGGATTCTAGGTCCACATTATAAATCAGCATTTAACTTTTTAAGAAGCTGCCAAACTGTTTCCCTAAGTGGCTGTGTCATTCTGCATTCTCATTGGCCACATGTAACAATCCTGACTGCTCTGCATGCTTGCCAGTGCTCAGCATTGTCAGATGACTCTTTTGAAAATGCCCCCTTCTGAAGTCTTATTTCTAGTTAAGGCATAGTGTTTAAAAAAAAAAACCATAAGGACAAGTGCTGCATGATATCACCCTGTGGAATCTGAAAAAGTTTATCTCATAAAGGTTGTGAATAGAATGGTGGTTACCAGACGGGAGACTAGGAGGGAGGGAGGGATGGTCAATGGTACTAAGGTATAATAGAAGTACATTTGGGGTGTTTTATTGCGTGTGCATGTGCACGCACGCACACACACACACACACACATATTTTTATAAAAGTTGAAAGAAAAGATTCTGTATGTTTTCACTACAAAGAAATCATAAATGTTTAAGGAGATAGATATGCTTATGCAATATATACATTTGTCAAGACATCTTGTGATACTCATAAATATATAAAATTTTGTGTATTAATTTAAGAAAGCAAAAAACCAATATAAATCTTAGATATATAGCTTGATTTTTAAAATGTATGTGTAGACTCTGTAATCTTCACCTAGATTAGCATATAGAATATTCCTAGCACTGTGGGACTCTTCCTTGTGAACTTTTAAAGTCTACATTCCTCAAAGAGAAGTACTATAATGAGCTATTGTTTAGTTTTGCCTTGTTTTGAACTTCATTAAAGAAATTATGCAGCAGTATTTAAACTTTGACTTCTTTTGCTCAACATTGTATCTATGAGATTTACCCCTGTCACATAATTGTAATTTGTCCATTTTTATTATCGCATAGAATTCCATTTTATGAGTATACATAAGTTTATGAGTAACTGGCTGTTATCAGTTTGAGGCTATTACGAATTAAACTTGCATATGTATTTTGGTGGATACAAGCACTTATTTGTCTTGAATGTAGTTCCAAGAATGCAATTGCAAAGCCATAGTATTTGTGTTTAGCTTTAGTAAATACTGTAAAACAATTTTTCAAAGTACATATACCAATTTAATCTACCAATGGATACATGTTTTAAAAAGATTGATGTATATGGAGCAAATGATTTGCTATTTTTATTCCTCCTTCTTCCTCTTATTATAGTTGTAAGGTTCATATCCATTGCTATTTTTACATCTAAAATATTATTTCCAGTGCTCAATGGTATTTGCTCACCCACTTTTACCAAGCCCAATGAGGACTCCTTTGTTGTTTCCAACTCCCTGACACCGTATATGACCTTGCAGTGATTATCTGTGCTTGTGCCCTTTAAGGAGCTCTGTGAGAATTTCTTAAAGAACTGGTAGTCATCAGGTTTGTGCATTTTACTCTGACTAAAATAGCAGCAGGTTGCTCTGGCCACACCAGGCTCCATACTCATCAACTGTGCACAAGGATTCCCATGTCCCCATGTTCTTGTTAATAGGTTGCATATATATTGGAAAATTTTATTAATATTTTTGTCTGCATATAAATGTTTTAGTGTCTCTTTATCTGTATTCAGTGTTTATGTGGGTGAGGTGAGTTCCTTAAAAGTAGTATTTATAACCTTGGCACTATTGACATTTTGGGTAGATAATTTGTCATGGGGGTCACTGTTCTGTGTATTGCATAATAATGAACAGAATTTCTGGCCTTTATGAATTAGATATCAGTAGCACTCCTATCTTCAATTGTGATAATCAGATAGGTCTCCAGATATCATCAAATGTCCCTTCAGGGATGAATATTGCCTCTGATTGAGAATCAATGCTGTAGAGATCAGGTGAAATAGACACTAATTAAGAATAAAATATCTGTTGATATAGGCCATGGAGTTTAGCATTTTGGGATAGCAGAGCTAAAAGAGGTTGAAATTTGGGCCACTTTTCTTGACCTAACTAGTTCCCAGTGACATTGAGATCTAGAATTGGGAGTTGCCCACATTTTATGTATCTCTTCAATTACCTATTGTTGCCTGTCTTGGAGGCAATGGTGGAATTGAGTGTAGACCAGTAGGACATATTTTGGGAAACCAGAAAGAGGGAGATTCCAGTTACAGTCCAGGCAGATGAGAAGCCCTGCCCCTTATCAGATCTGGAGATGTGTTATGGCTTGTGTTTAAATGTCCCCCAAAGCCTCATGTGGTCATAGATAGGGCTTTTTCAGAGGTGAGTGAGTATATTGATTCATGGCCGAATGTTAGGATAAAGGGTACCAGGATTAAGGGTGTGTTGCTACCTGTCCTAACTAGCCTGGATAAGATAAAAGGAATAGAAAGACCTGGGGTCATCTCTTTGCTACAGTCTGCTCACCATGAACTGTCTCTCCTCTGCAGTGACTGTCTGCCTTGCCACCCTGCTTTGGAGCCATCTGATTATGAATTGAAATCTCTGCAAACTGTAAATAAACCTTTCCTCCTTTAACATAAGGTATTGGGTATTTTGTCTTAGCAATGAGAAAAAAAACTAACCCAGGATGGATGCTTGGGTTCAGAGCTGGGTGGACCAGGAGTGGATTGGGCAAACGGCAAGTAATGTCTTGGGGTCTGAGAGGTTTGCTTAATGATACTACACACACGCTGGGCTTCTTTGTTTTTCCCTGAGGACTCAAGGTTGTAACTGCTAAAGGCACCACAGGGTGCGATGTTCCTTTTTCCTCAGATGTTCTAATTTGTGTTCAGGTAGCTGAGTTTTCATCATTCAGGACTTGGCTTGATTATCACTCCTTGTTGTTTACTGCCATAATCCAAGCTCTGAGAACAGTGTTGAATGAATTATGAATTTGGAGGATAAAGAAAAATTTCAGAGAGCTTAATGCTTTTTTTAAAGTCACCACCCGTTAAATAAAAGAGGTGAGATTCAAACTCATGGTCGTCATTATACCATAGTGGCCTATGCATAATTGGCAACTGCTTTATCACCGAACCACATCCCAAGCCACAGAGCTTCTAAACGTCTTAAAATTTCTTACTGGGGTCAAAGGAAATCTTTTGGTGTTCAGAACAAGTCTCTTAACCACATCTAACTTTATACAAGGACATGAATTTTGGTGGCCTTTACACAGCTTCAGCATGGTGACTGGTTGCAGAAGAACTAATCCTGTGATTACAAGGTGGGTCTTTTAGCCCCACTCTTTACCTTTACTGTCATCCCACACTTTGAGGAGGACAGAGGATGGGAAGTTGATCATAACCGACTTAATCACATGGGTTAATGATTTAATTAAGTATGCCTATGTAATGAACTCCTAAGTGATAAGTTTGATGAGCTTTAGAACTATAAACATGTGGTTCTGTCAGGGTGATGTGCTTGGAGAGGGAATAGAAATTTTTTTCTTCATCTCCCATAATTTGCTGTATATGTCTCTTCCATCCGGCTGATCTTGAGTTATATCCTTTTAAATAAACTATTAATAATGAAGCATTTTCTAGAGTTCTATGAGTATTCTAGCAAATTATCCATCCTGAGGGAAGGTGTGAGATCTCTAATTTATAGCCAGTCAGTCAGGAAAATAGGTGAACACCTGGGATTTGTGACTAGTTTTGGAAAGGTGCCAGCCTTGTGGATTGAGTTTTTCATTTGTGGGATCTGACTCTAACTCCAGGTAGATAGTGATTGAATTGAGTTAATTGAAGGATCTCTAGGGAATTGAAGAATTGTGTGGCATAAAAAAATCCTATACACTTGGTATGTAAAAGTTCATAATCTCTGCCTGTGAAATGAGATGATAACTCATGCCAAAGTTAGCAAATATTTAGCTGTGTGTCTGGTTAGACACTGAATATTATGGGGGAAGAAAACAAGGTCTCTGGCTTCATGGAGCCTGCAGTCTGGCAGGACTGCCTGACCTGCAGGAAGACAATGGCAGTGGAATGTGGAGGTGCCTGTAAAGGAGAAGCTGACCAGGCTTCAGGAGTAGGTGATGATGCCGAGGACTGTTCCACAAAGAGATACTGCATGTGACAAGAAGAACCTGGTGGCTTCGAGGAGCTGACAGTGGCTCTAGATCTGGAGGGAGGAAGAACACTTGGTGGCCAAGGTGCCTAGAGGCAGGAACTGGGTGGCAGGGAGACAGAGACTTTGAACTTTATCCCAAGGGAACAAACCTGCATCCAAGACTTGGGTGGAATTATGAAGATCCCTAGGGTTAGGACTTTTCTAGGAGGATGTTATCTGACTTGGCAACCAAGTATCCAGCCTATGCTTTGAGAGCATTTATTAGGTAATTGGCCACATGGGATCAGGTGCAGGAGCTGAATTAATTAACTAGCCACTTAATTAGCCATCTAATCAATTAGGTAACTAACCAATTAATTAAACAATTAGGTGTCATCTGCCTGATGTATGGAAGACAATGTTCAGGGTAACTAGAAAGGGGGCCTGAGTGGAGAAGCAAAATTCCTACTCTCCTGGGACACACATATCAGTGAGGAGAAGAGGGAGACAGTAAATAAAGAAATTGTGCTATGGGATGTAGAAGCAGAGATGGGATAGCAAATGACCCAAGGAGAGGGACTGTCTTATTGTATTTCCTGTTTTATTCTTTAAGTGAAGAATAGACATAATTTATGAAGAATAGAGGCATATTTAGGTGATGGTTCTGGAGACTGGGAAGTCCAAAAGCATGAAGTTGGCTTCTGGTGACAGCCTCTTTGCTGCATCACATCATGACAGAGGTCTTCACATGAAAAGAGAGAGCATACTTGTTATGGTTGGCATTGTGTCAACTTGAGAAGTCTAGCAACTCAGCAGCTCTCTATCCTGGGATGTAAAGGACATGCCTTTATCTCTCTAGCATAGTGTTCATTGTGTCACTCTGAGAAGGACTGAAGTTTAACTAAGTGATTCAGCAGGGTGCCAAGTTCCTTACTTTGTAAACATCCTCAGCCTGTGCAAGAGGAGGGCACTGAGATGTTCTGAGTGCTACACCCACCCAAGGGGCATAGCCTGGTTACAATAAAAGGGAGGGAAAGAAGCTTGCTCTCCCCCATTTTGGCTCTTTCTGCCTTTACTGTCTTCTGCCACCTTAAAGTATTGCCCCTGTGCCATGCCACCTTGCCTTGGAGTCAGCTGATTATAGACTGAAACTGCCATAAACTGTGAGCTAAATAATCCTTTCTTTCTTTAACTTTGAGTGTTAGGTATTTTGTCCCAGCAATGAGAGAAAAATAACTGAGACAAGACCGCTGGAGTTCTCTCATTTCTATACCAATTCCCTGGTTAACCCATTGCTCCACAAATACATGCATGATTAATCCAGTTGTGAGGTCTTCTCTCATGGCCAAGTTACCTCACCAAATTCCTAGTTCTCAACACTACTACACTGGGGACTAACCTTCTAACGCATGGACTTTGGAGGACATATTCAAACCATTGAAGGGGCTTACAAAATTAATTGGGTGTGAGAGAAGTAACATTTGAGTGAAATCCAAAAGGGAAGTTGGGGACTGAATGGGTACAAATGACTGTGAAGTGTAAGTGCCCTTGACTTGTTTGAGAAGCATTAAGGAGGTGTAAGGAGCTGTTGTGCAGAGCGAGCTGGGATGAGATGAGGAAAATGTGATCAGATAGAAAGGACCCCCCCACCCCGCAACTCTGCAATAAGAAAGTGAACACCCACAAGTCTCCTGGAATTGTAACAGGTTGTCCAGGCCATGAGTCTGGCAGCTGGCACAGCTGGTGCTGACTGGCTGGTATTAATTACATGTCTCCAGCTCCACTTTTTCAGCCAAAGTGACTTCACTGAGATTGGGCCTTTGATTTATCACAAAGTTCAGGACCTATGTGCTTAAGTATGTGGCTTGATTTAACTGTTGAATCTGTAAATTGACCTTCCAGTTGGGGGTTTGTTCTAATCTTTCAATTAGATTTAAAGATGCTAACTGTATTTGTAGGAGAATAGATGCTTCTGTGCATCCAGGGACTTTTGCATGTACAGGGAAGGCCCAAAGGGGACTCAGGTGGCTTGAGTTAGTCTTAAGCTATTCTGGGGACAGCCTTCTCCCTTGTGACATACACTATACACCTGGACAAGGAAAGAAGAAGAAAACCATAAGAACTTGAATGGAAGAAAAGTAGTAATAGGAAGCCTAAATATTCTTGACATGATCATCTCACTGTTTCTTGCTTAAGAAATAAAATAAAAAGAAGAAACTTTTGAGAAGAGAGGCTTTCAAATTGACCACTCAATCATTCAGAGAATATTTATTGAACAACTACCATGTGCCAGGCACTCTTCTGGGTGGCTGATAATGAGACAGGGTCATAGTTACTTTTCCCATTGCTGGGACAAACTACTTAATGCCCACAATTTAAAGGAGGCAAGGTTTATTTTAGCTCACATTTTGTAGAGGCTTCAGTCCATAGTCAGCTGACTCCAGATCAGGGTGGCATGGCTGAGAGGCATTGCAGAGGAGAAACAGTCCACGGTATGGGACCCAGGAGGCAACTAGCAGTGAACTTCCTTTTCCCTTTATATTCTATATAGGTTGCAAGCCCATTGGTGCCACTTATACCCACGGTGAGTCTTCTGCCTTCAGTAAATCTGTTCAGCTACAGCAGAACTATATTAATCCAATCAATGGACTATTGCAGTTATCACACATCCTAGATCCAGCTATCTCCCCAAAGCGCCACCTATATATAAGCTATCACAGGCAGTGAATAAAAGTCCTTGACTTCTAAAGGACTTGAAAAGAGCAGGATGGTGAGAAAAGAGAAACAATTTAGAAAATAAGAAACATCTATTTCAGATGGTAGGAAATGCTATGAAGGAAAACAAAATTGGGCCAGGGCCAAGGGCATTTTGGAAGCAGTGAGGTTCTACTTTAAAACAGTGTGGTCTTTTTTTTTTCATGGTATGAAATTATTGGGATAACTGATGAAGTAAGAATAAGGTTATGGTTAAATTGTATAGTAGAATTAGTATAAATTTCCTGACTTTATACAGTAGTGATCTAAGAAAATGAGCTTGTTCTTAGGAGATACATACAAACTCTTCAGAGGTAAACAACTTCATCTCTTTCAGATGATTCAGGTAAAAAACAAAAACAAAATTATATATATGTTTATAAATATATATTAAAATATATATGATAAAGTAATATTTTAAAATTGACTATTTTGGCAAAAATAGATGAAAAGAATGAAAATTTTTAATAGCAATTTCACAACTTTACTGTTAATCTTAAATCATTTCAAATTTGAAAAAGTTTACAAAATAAGCAAACAAAGTGGCCAGGGAAGCATATTTTCTCATATCCACCCTGTGTTCCCCACGTTCAACACTACAGGTAGCTTTTCTGAATTGTGTGCAACTTTCTGTTTTCCAGTTCTCATCTTCCATCAAATATGCTTCTTCAGGGCTGTGGATTTAGCTCAGTGGCATAAGCTTCTCCCCAGTAAGCACAAGGTCATGAGTTTGATCCCGGGTACCAAAAAAAAAGTGCTACTTTACAATTTTCTGCCTTAATTTGCCTTTCCAGAAGTGACCTACCTTCCTTCTTTTTCTTTCTGGAAAACTACTTATGCTTTAAAACCCTCCCTATGGAAATGTCTTTTTGTTATTTGGTATCCTCTGCAAAGAAAATAAAAATTCCTCTCCCTCAGTGTGGCATGGAAAGCACACTATTTTTGTTTTGGTGTAAGTCATCCACTCTTGTCTCCTGACTGCGATGTCAGGGATCTCATAAGACCTCAGTGTTATTCATCGTCCTGACCTCGGTCTAGCTTTGTGTCCAGTGGTGCAGAGTTAAATTCAAATGCAGTAGAACATTGCTGACGTGAACTGAAGTGTTTGCTGGAGCACAGGAGCTTGGGGGTGGGGGGTGGGGACGCAGCAAAGGCAGGGATCTTAACCGAACAAGCTAGTTCCAGCACTGTCAGCAGAAAGATCATTATGGAGACGGATAATGGCACAGCTATAGTGGCAGCCATGCTGTCTAGGGAATTATATAGGGCAGGGAGACATACATGGGGCGTTTGCATCCTGGGGCTGGTGGTCATTTGTGATAGAGTGTAGAACAGGGTCAGAAAGTTATTGTGGCTATGATCATAGGTAGACTTAGGGCTTAGGCCAGCCTAGAAATAAATTGATAGCAGAATGTTGACTAGTTTCCCTTCTTCATGAAATGGCTAAGACTCTTTCTGACCAGGACTGTGTCAAGTTTTCTCATCATGCTAAACTATAAAAACTCACAATGATCTGGGCCTGAGCAGAAGCTCACCGGCATTAGTAAAAATCCCAGGCATGCTTATGCTCCCTCATCACTTTGATGCCCTGTTCTTAAGGCTTTGGAGAAGTATGACCCTGAATGTTAACCTTCCAGGTGGAACGTGGGGCACAAGCCTGTTCACTGATCTGCTTCATTTCTCTGGCTGCCCTGGGAACAGAGACTCTTTGTTATACAAGACACAATCTTTAGTTATTGTAGCTATCGATATAGTTCAAATCAGGTCTTTCCCTACAGTATGGAGAGTCAGGTACAGTGAAACACAGTTGAATCACCTGGGGTCAATAGGAATAAAATGATCAGGGAGCAAAAGAAATGTGTGGACTGGAATAACATCGTGGTAAATGGTAAGAAGAAGTCATGGAGCCAGACAGCACTAGACTTGAGTCACAGCCCAGTCACTCACCAGCTGTGAGGTCTTCAGCAATTCACTTGCCTTTCAAAGCATCAACACCTACATCTGTGAAATGGGAACAGTTATTGTACCTGCACCAAAGGATCCTTGAGAAGATTAAATGAGTTAATGTGCACAGTGCTTAGGGGAGTGCCTAACACACACTCAGTGCTCAATAGATGTAATTAATTTAATAAAAGCAATTTAAAAACATGCATAATGCATCTAATTTTCTGGTTGATCTCTCTTGCTATTCTGTGATCTTCAGAGCAGGGTGGTGTCTGATTTACTTGTGTCACATTCTGCCTTCTATAAGGGCTGGCACAGGAAAGGTACTTAGAGAATGCATTTCTTTAACTGAGACACAGCCACCATCTTCATAGCCCAATATTTTCTCCAAAAAGTACACTAGGTCTACTGGCTCCCTGTATTCTGCACACCTGCACATGGTAGGCACATAATCATTTGTTAATTGGTAGAGAAATGTGATAATATGAGTGTATCCCCCAAAATTCATGCGCTGGAAACTTAATGTGCTATGCAATGGTGTTGAGAAGCAGAGCCATAGGTCTGGAGGGCTGTACCTCCAGATTGGGTAAAATTTGCACTCATGGGAGTGAATTAGTTCCTGTTCCAGGAGGCTTCTATAAAACTGAGTTTAGCCCTCTTCTGCTCTCTCCTCTTCTACCTTCTCCCATTGGGATTATGCAGCAAGAAGGCTTTCAGCAGGTGCAGCCCCTTGACTGGACTTTCTAGCCTCCAAAACTATAAGAAATAAACATTTATTCTTTGTAATCTATGCACACTCAGGTTTTCTATTACAGCAAAACAAAATGCAGTTCTCTGAGAATTACCTACAGCCAAACCACATGTGCACTCCAGAGACCAAGCAGGACTGCAGGGCATGTAGGTAAGTAGTTCACCACTTCCCTGGGAAAACGTGGCATTGTATTAGTTATGATTTACTCGTGTTTTCACAGGAAACACTGTGGAAGGTTGTGTATCCAGTGTCACCTACAGCTCCATGGGAGCAAGGATCTTACTTTTCACTATGTGCTTCTTTGTTACTTGACAATTTTATGATGATCATATATTGCTTTGGTAACTAACACATGAAATAAAACAAAGAACTAAAATATTGTAAAAGGAGAAGTGGAAGAAGAGAAAGATGAGAAAGGAACAGAAATGAGCAGATTTCTGGAAAGAAAAGTGTCAGGCACAGTTGAGAGGGAGTAATTCTTGGTCATATATTTGCTACTCCCAGATCTAAGATGTTAACCTTCTGCCCTGCAGGGACACTGGTTTTTTTCTTGGTACATGTTTAAATGGTTTCACTGCAGGGAAGGGGTAAGTTGGGCACATTTTCACACTTTGAGAGCAGTGTTTTGTTTGGCATAAGGCTAATGAGCAGAAAGATTTTGCAAGTAGACAGGTTAGTGTTAGACTGCCAGCTCCCTTATTTGTTAATTGGCATGTTATTTCTCCTTTTAAGCCTCAGTAATCTCATCTGTAAAAAGGAACTAATAAATGCCTACTTTGTAGCATGGCTTAGAAGATTAAGTGAGGTAGTGCTTCTATCCAGCCTGGTTCTTGGCATATGGTAAAACCCCATAGATATTGTTCATTGTGACAGTGATAATGGCATTCAACTGGTATGGATACTCAACCAGCTTCTAATTCACACCTCTGTTTTTCCTACCTGGCCAAAGACATATCCTAAGAAATTGTTTTTGAATCTCCCAATGGTTTCTTGCAAGCAACAGTGCTGTCTTTAAAATGAGATTTTTCTTCAGGTCCCAACCTGGTAATCCTGTGTAGTGCATTTTGTCCTAACAGGTACTTGGTGACTGGACGGTAGGTTTTATTGATCCAAGCCTTCATAAATTTGCTATTAGAAATTTAACAATTTCCTAAGATGAAAAGTCCAAGTGGTCTATTGTACAATGTCTCTTTAAGGAGACAGCCATCGTTTGATGCTCAAAGCCATTTCCTCTTCTCCTGCTCCCTGCTTTTGTTCCTGGAAGGTGTACCTCAGACAGCACTGATTTCTCCCTGGACCAATCACAGCGTTACTTGTTCATGTCTTTGACCAATGAGAGCATTGCATGTTCCCATCTCTTACAGTAACCCAAGTGTGTGCCTTAGATGCTGTGACATCTGTTGGAGGAAGAGGCAGAGGTTCTTTGCTTGTAGAACTACTTATAAAACCTGTGAATATGATAATTCCAGGAGCCGCAATCCGGGGCTTCATATTTACAAGGCTCTTATATCAGATATCTTGGCTGAACCAAGCGAGGAAGCAGGACAAGGCATGAGTGAACCACAGAGCCAACCTATTTTCCAAGTCTTTCTTCTGAAATTTTCTTTTATTTAAGACAGTGAATCCTTTCTTTTGCTTAATTTGGTTTGAGTTGAGGTTTTTGTTAGTTACAGTAACGAATCCTAGCCAGTAGACTTAAAACAACAACAGAAATCTCTGGCTGTTATTCTAAGGCTTAACTTTTCACAGTCTTTTGGTTTTTATTTTTGGAAAATTATTCTAGGATTTATGTCTTCCTGATCACATCCTTGACATTTCCTGCCACTCTTTGGTGTTTCTTGATCATGAGATCCTTCTTATATATGTTAAAGATTCTAAACAAAACTGAACCCATGATTTTTTTCATTTGAAAATGTTTTTTTTTTAGTTCTAAAGTATTTCATTTTACCACACATCTAAATTAAAAAAAAATAGAAAAACAGAGAAAAACATTATCTAGTAGTCTGTCACTCAAAGCAAACCAGTTAATCTTTGTTCTCAGTTCTCTAATCTTTCTTGTCCCACATAGATCATTGAATTACATTCTATAATGAGTTTGGCATGTTGCTTTAAATGTTTTAAGTTAATGTATGCAAATAACATCAAATTTATTTATTTATTTATTTATTTATTTATTTATTTATTGGTACCGGGGATTGAACTCATGACCTCACATTTGCTAGGCAGGCGCTTAAGCCACTGAGCTAAATCCCCAGCCCCATCAAATTTAAAAGATACCACACATTCTTCTGCAATGTGCATTTTTCACTTAATGGTTAATTTTAAAAATGGTTTTATATGAGTAGAGAGACAGAGTCATCCCATTCTGCCATTACATGGACATAATTTAAGCATAACAGATAATGTAAGCAAGCTTCTAATGCCAGATACTATAACTAGTGCTACATATTTTTGTGCAAGAAACCTTTGTGATAGTCCCATAGGATGGATTCTGAAAAGAAAGACCATAGGCAGAGGGTAGGAATGCTTTCTATGAAATTACCAGTGTGAAATTATCTTTCTGGAGGACTTTTGCCTTTATTACTACTGCCAGGAGCAAATAATAAGACTGTTTATACATGATCAACTGCTTAATACATCAGATAATACAATTAATGCTATTATTATTGTTTTCCTTTTACTCTCCTCAGCCTTTCTACCTCATTAGTATCATTTAAAAATATACTGTCAGTATTTCACTCAAGCAAGCCTGTCACCCAAGCCTGGGGACTGTGAGGTTGAAATATAATCCTTTCTGTAAACTTTAGGAAGCACTCCTTTCCTTTCCCATGGAATAATATGGGACATAATCCTAAGAAATAAACAAAAAAAGGAAATAGTGATGTCCCTTTTAAGTTAAAATGCAATATGTGACTTTCTCCCACATTTCTTGTTGCCTCTCATGTTTTAAATTAAAGGCTTAATTAAAATACATTTCCTTATCTCAGACCCTGCCACACAGTAGCTACTAATTTTTGAATGAATGAATGATTGAGTGTTGTGTTCTTTGACTAATTCCTCCAGTGGTCAACTGTAAGCTCTATGAAGAATTGACCATCTTCTTATTTCTTGTCACCAAAAGTGTAGTTTACATGTAATGGAGAGTTGTTAATCAAATGAATGGATGTATCTAAGTAGAGTTATATGTCACTTAACAATGAAATGGTGTTCTGAGAAACGTGTTCTTAAATGATTTCATCCTTGTGTGAACGTAAAGTGTGTGCTTGCACAAATGACAGTATTTACATACCTATCTCAGTGGTCCAGCCTGTAGCTCCATGATGAGCAAATAGCACAAGATGAAATCAAGCACAAGAGAAAATGATACAAGGAAGAGATGTAAACTTCAGATGTATGAGGTTGCTGTTGGTATAGCATGGCATATTGTTTTACAAGGAATTTTTGTAATAAGTGGAAGGAATATACTGTAAAATGATAAAAATGATATAGTAAGTACATAAATTACTTAACACAGTTGTTTATTACCATTATTGAATACTATGTACTATAGTATTGTGCTATATCTTTGTAGTAATTTTGCTATATCTTTATATTGTTGGTGTTGTAGTAGGTCTGATTACATTAACATCACTGCAAACATGTTAGTAGTACATTGTGACATTATGATGGTTAACTATGTTAACTGGTGATAGTTTTTCAGCTTCATTGTAATATGATGGGAAAACTGTCACCTATGAGGTCTGCTGTTGAGACATGTGGTAGATGACTGTATGTAGATTATGACTAAACTAGTTAATGATTCTTATTTTCCAACTCAAATTGTCTCTTCAGCATCAGCACTACAGATTCCTTCAAAAATTGTTAATGGGTCCCCAGACACTACCTGAGACTCACTTTACTGGAAAGTCTAGGGATACTTTCAAATTCTGTATCCTAAGTGCTCTGACTCTGATGTAGCCATTCTTACAGAAGATCATGGCCCAGAGCTCAAGCATCACTGATTTCCCCATCCTACCCTATCCTAGTATCCCATTATACTTTTTAATTCTGAAGTGCCCACTTAGCTGCTCTGTGGGTGATCTTATCTGTAAGTCTACATTATTTCATGCTGATAAGCAACCCTAACTCTCCAGCAGCTAGACTGGACTTTAATCCTATTATTAAACCTGTCCCCTGGCCTCTAAGGATATGCCCTTTATCTTGCCTGCTAAAGCTGCAGTGAACAGCTTTTGCTAGCATCTCACCACAATTCAGTTTTATTGCAAAATTCTGCTCTCTTTTGGAGAAATGGACTTGATACTCATGATTTCAATCACCAGGCCCTTGCCAACAAAATGCTCATCCAGTATTTTTATGGGGCTCCAGTGATTCCACCATGTTGTAGAAGTAGCAGGGCAAAAAGGAATGAGCATTAGCCTGTCCATTTTTGCATACTAACTCTGTCCCAGGCATTTAATTTTTATATCAGTGAGTGTGTAGTGTTATCCCACTTTTTGAGTGAAGAAACTGAAGTCAGAGAGATTAGGAAATGACCCAAGGGCAATTAGTGAAATATTGAATGTCAGGATTTAAACTGATCTATAAAACTTCAAAGTCCCATTTGGGAATGAGGGGAGGGTATGAGATGTGGAAGTGTTTGAGTTTTGTGCCCTGGGACACTGAAGAGCATCAGAATTAGGTAGGTCATGGGGTCCTAGGAGCCAGCAGAGGAAGTCTGGAGCATGGGATGACCAACAGTTATCTCTTGATAGAGTGAAGAAGCACTGGAAACCAGCAACTAGAATTCTAAGGAGGCCCAAAGGGTGAAGTTCAAAGGGGGCTGGGCAAGATGCAGATTCTGGAGGTGACATACTGACACATGGGAGTTGACTGGGCTAAAAGAAACTAGGTAGATAAGCTGAGGGGGTTCCTGATAATGGCATTCCTGAGCCTATCCAGGCAGGGTGGAAATTTACAAAAGTGCACTTGAGACTTTGTTCATGGGAAGGAAGGAGCAGGAAAGGACACTTCAGAAGCAGATCAGTTTTTCACCGGCTAAACTTGCAACTTAATTTGATCCTTCAGCTAACATACTGAGTTGTTCTGAGGTGCCAGAGTTGCTGGGTTGGTGAAAAGCCAAAGCAGAAAAAGTCCCTGTTATTTTGGAACAAACATAACACCATATTAATAATCATTATAATCATCGCAACCAGCAGTCATTTAGCACTTAAGGACTAGGTGCTGTTTTAATTACTTTACTTATATTAATGCATTCAATCTTAACAACAACCCTGTGAGGCAAGTGCTATTATTATTTTTATTTTACAATCAAGGAAGCTTTTATTCAGAAAAGTTGTGCCAGTGTACTCCCAAGGTGTCATGGCTGAGAGTGGCTCCACTGGGATTGGGCTAGTGGCTGTTGGCTTCCATAATCCATAATCAGATCCCCTGGGCTCTGTTGCCTCCCATGTGGCTGCTTGCCATTTTTCCTCCACTTGTTTCAGTAGCTTTTGATAACTTCCAGTTTCATTTACTATGTTTTGTGCTCTTAATTGTTCTCCCAGGCATTTCTTAAACACTCTGCTTTTCAAACGTGGAGCTCTTAATTGGTCTCACTGGTAAAAAGGCAAGCACCTGCATTTTGCAGAATGTCATCTGTATGCAAATTACAAAATAACCACATAGTCATTCCAACTGGTGGGATTGAGGGCTCTGGGGAGATTTGCTCCTGCTGTTATTGATGACTGCTTCCTGCTCCTATGACCTGAGACACTGATATGGCATCTGTTGAACTGCCCTGTTCAATATGACATATTTTTTTCCTTCTCAGTTCCTAACATAGTATGGGCAGACAAGTATATAAAGCATGGTACCTCCCTAGAGGAGCCTACAGTCTAGTTGTGGAGACAAGGCATGGCCAGGAAGAGCTACTAAGGAATGGTTGTATTCATAGTAAGTACTGAATTATGCAGGTGGAGTCACCCGATGCTGCTTGAGTTCAGTGAAGAGAAACAGTAGCATGGATTTCTTGAAGGAAGAAAATAAGATATATTTTGAAAGATTTGGATAGGTAGAAGTAAAAAGAAAGATCATCCTAGGCACAAGTCCCATAAGAGTGAAGACATGGTGGTCAGAAGGGTTTGGCTTCTACAGTTATGGAGGACATTAGCCTTCTGAAGCACGGGAATGTAGTGGTGTTATGCATGTGACAAGCCTTCCACATTACCCCAACAATAGCACCAGCTAACACCAAGCACTTAATACACACAAAGTGTAGTCTAAACTCTCCATTTTGATCTGCAAAACCCTTTTAAAAGTATGCTGTGTCTTCACTGTACTTTGTAGATATTGAAGTTCAGAAATCTAATGTTATTTGCTTTAAAAATCCAGTGAAATCCAAACTAAACTTCCAGGCTCTGGATATCAATAGTATAGTCCTAATACTTCCAATTACTCTTCACCTTTCTCAGATAAGGAAAAGGCTCAGAAAGGTAAAAATACCTATTTGTGGTATATACAGTAGAACATACTCACACTTTCTTTGGAACAGAAAGGAGTATTTTAAATGCTGTGAGGTAGCACACAAACTCTGAGAGACTGGAGATCGGGTTTGTTAGGAACCCCACAACCAACATGATTTTTCAAGACCCAACTATTAATGTTTTTGCACATGGGAACCAAGCTCATGTAACTGAGTTTGAATTATGATGTCCCCGAGAGGCACCTGTCTCCACTGCTGGAAGATAGATTCTGGATGGCACCTGTTTCTTCCCATCATTGGCTTACAAAATGACATTTCACAGGAGCACATCTGATTTTCAGAGAACTGGGTGAGCCAGCTTCTGGCCCCTCTTTTGGGGCAGCAAGACTCATAAGGTGTAGGGAAACTCTGGCCAGAAGAGTAATTGAAAGAGTGCAAAGATGACGGGACTCCTGAACAACAGCACAGGGCTCCTGGGATGCAGGGTTAAAGATTAGAGCAGATATTCAGGGCAATGTCTAGCAGGATTAGAAACAAAATTACTCTTAGAGATGTCTTGCTTAGCAGACCATCCTTTTCTTTCCCTTTCTTCTGACTAAAGCTCCTACACAATTGTTTCAATTCTGCACTTTTGTTCTTACACTTTGGATAACAAATTAAAGGTCAAGGGTTTCTCAAATTGGCACTGTTTCCCTGAAACTTTCTCACACTGATGAGTCTTGGTGAAGCAGTCCCTCTGGGCCTTTTTTAATTTGAACAAACTTTTGACTCTGAGTAATTTTTCATCCTTTGTGCTGCCACTGTGACCATAAGGAGAACCACTTCCAAGGTAGAAATCTAGTTTCCAAAAGTACTATGTCATTGGAAAACATGACAGTTTTCCACAATGTCAGTAAGTCCTTGAGCTGATGTCTTGTCCTGTGTCAATCTATCTCCAGGGACCATGCCCACAATGACACTACCATGGCTCCCAAATAATGGTCCATGGGCTGAGCCTGGGAAACCTGGAAGAGACTCTCCCAGGGAGTTTACTTATTTAGACTCCCAGGCCTCTCCTTCAAAGATACTGATTCAGTGAGTCAGAGTAAGGTCTGAGAATCTGCATTTTGTAAAATCCTTCAGTTGATTCAGACTTATATCCAAGCTTAGGACCAATGCATTGCATGGTAGTCTCAGTGACAGTATTTTTATTTCCAGGATTTATTTTGTGTATTAAAACCACACTTCTCGAAATGGAGAAATCTCTCCCTCTAGCAGGGGACATTTGACAATGTCTAGAGACATTTATGGTTTTGATAATGAAAGGGATACTACTGGAATTTAATTGGTACAGTCCAGGGATGCTCTGAAACCTCACACATTGCACAGCCCAGCCAGCCATACAGACTTGTTCAGCTTTGCATATCCATGGAATTAACACTGAGAGACCCTGTAATAGAGGGTGCTGTTTTATGCAGAGATGCTACAACATCACCTTCTCCAAAGTAGACTGATGCTGTAAGAGCTCTGCAAATTCCAGTCTTTCTTTGACTCTGGATCATTTGAAACACAACTCCAGTGTTCCTGTTGTCATTTCAGAAAGGAAATTTTCCAGACAGTGTCACTGTGACCACTTGATCTCCTCTGACCTCTAGCTCTTAAATTTCACCTGTTCTGACTATGATTTAGACCCTGGTAACAGTCTGAAAGAGGGTCCCTGCTGGGGCAGCCTTCAGGTCTCTTGCCATGAAAGTTTAGGGAGGTGGCAAAGTATAGTGGCATTAAGCATTTTTCTTCAAAGGAGGACCTGGGTTAGAAACCTAGCTGTACTACCCACTGCTTGCAGACACATTATACTATCTCTAAGTGTCAGCTTCTTCCCTTCTTTGTTTAAAATTTTATTTAAAGAGAGAGGAAAAATAAAGCAAAACAGAAAAAAGGGTAGAAACAACACAGAATTTAAAAAAAAATGAACAGTAAGAAATCACTAGTTGATACATTACATATTGTCTTCCTGGATGTAGTTGTTCAAGTTACAAAATCAAAGCATACAAAGTGGACATTCAAACAGTGAGGCTGCAAACAGCTCTGTTCTCTGATCCAACAAAAGCTTAGCAACATAATTATCATTCTTACACCCTTAAATATACATGCAGTTATATCCTTTAGAGCACCTGCTTTTCCTCCTTTTGCTTTTTAAGTCCATTATCTTTTTAGTTATATCATGTTTCAGGTTGCTCAGTACCTTGCTGATCTGTTTTGTTGTTATTTACTTTAAAAAATTTTTTCTTATTATTTTTTATTTTATTTATGTTTTTTATTTTGAAGGTAGTAAAATACAGCAGAACAAGACAGGACATAGCCAACTGAGACAGTGCAGTGAAATTGGCACAGAACCTCACAGCAGGCCACCGGGACAACAGCAACTGGCACAATAGTACTTCTGGTTTACTTCACAATAGTTGTTCCTTCAACCAGGCAGAGCAATATTGAAGGAAATACTGAAATTACAAAAACAGAATATTGAATAGAGCAATACCATTGATTAAAACAGAGCGAAACAGAGATAAAAATATTTGCCCTCAAAGAGATGGCAGAAGAAAATCCCCCTTATTTGCTATATCGCATATAGTCAAGCTCGCAAGACATGCTAAGATCTCTGGTTCTCACTTGCTAGCGGGGGTGGGGGTGGGGGAATGATGGATGTTTGATTCTTAGCCCACGACCCCGGTAGGCTCACAGCCACCCATCAGAGGGGTGAACTGGCTGCCCATTTTCCTAGTGCCATAAGGTCCAACATGGCGCGTCGTGGATCTCAGGAAATGCTGATATAGTTCTTGCCCTGGGGTGGCCGCGACCTGCCAAGCCACAGCCACTTACCAGAGCAGCATGCTGGCAGCTGCCTGTTTTCCCAGCACCCCAAGGTCCAACATGGCGCATTGCAGATCTCAGGAAACGCTGATATGGTTCTTGCCCTGGGGCAGTCGTGGCTTGCCACTTACCACAGCCACTTATCAGAGCAGCATGCTGGTGGCTTTCCCTTCTTTCAGATGGGGATAGTGACAATGCCTACCTAAGTTAAAGTGAGGAGCATATAACTATGTGTCTCAATCAACTCTTACTGTGATAATGAATGTCAGTGACACACCATAATAAGCATCTTTATTCTGTCAATGAATCAGCAAGTTGGCTGTAGCTTGCTGATTTGGACTGGAATTGCCTCTGACACTGGTGACTCAAGGTTTCTTCCCCATATTCTTCAACCTCTATGGACCACCTAGTATTCAAGAGTAGTTACTTCAAACAGGATAAAAGGAGGTACACAAGAGAGCAAGACTTAGCACCCAAGTAAATCTTAAGCTTTTGCCCATTGACATTTGTTTCTCTCCCATTGACTAAAGCCAGTCATATGGCCATAGCCAGTCATGTGATGGGCTGTGAAGTAACTATACTTTGCCCATAGAAAGAAGGATCAATTACCAAACCATTATTCCTGCTGTTTAATCGCTCCAGAAGTATTTTTGCTGTCCTTAATTAGTTGTTACTTTGAGCTGGTTCCATGCTTATTCTTTGCTAGCCTTGTGCTCTGACTTTTATACTGACCCAGCTCTTAACTAGGACTTCTCAATTCTGGCTGCATATTATAATCTCTGGGGACATTTAAAAAGTGCTGATGCCGGGGTCCTATACCCAAGGATGCAGAGTTAATTGGTCTGGGGGTGGCCCAGAGGTCAGAAGTTTTACCACCCTCCCATATGATTCTAATGTGCATTCAAGGTTGGAAAGTATCACTCTGGTCAAAATTTATTTTTAAACCTTGGCTTTGAACTTGCCAGTTCTAGCTTGGTCAGGCTATCAGCCTGTCAGAGCCTGACATCCTCACCTGTAAAATGAGGCTAATAATATGCACTTCCCTGGATTATGTAAAATGGAATGAAATAGTCATGTAACAAGCCCTCCATTAGCACCACTGTATTTCTTTAAAATGGAATTATGCTTTATTTAGCAGTAGATTCCTTAGTGCAAATTAAGGCAATATTGAAAAGAGGGGAACATAAAGTCCTCTTCCTGAAACTTTTGATTTATTGCCTTTAATATTTTTATATTGCAAACTTCATTTTGATTTTAATCAAGGTTGCAATCATCGTGAAATTTAATGTATATTCCACTTTTCTCCATTTAGTTTGTATGATGATGAACTGATAACCACAATTTTGAGTTGACTAAGGTTTCAGAATTCTGAACATCTCACAAAGTTAAGGTAAATCTCTTGGATTAGAAGTCTGAGGTTCAGGCATCTCTCGATGGCAACAGTTTGATCCTTGGGGCACTCGCCTCATGCTCCAGAACCTGTGTCCAGGAGTAGCCTTCAGGGCATGAGCACAGGGATCTCAGCCCTCATTTGGAAGGGCCTGCTGACCCTTGCATCACAGGTGGGAGGAATGTAACCCACCAGGTGTGTTGCTGTCTTTGTATGAGATAAAATTTTATTATACCCTCTCTTTTGCCATGGTGTAGAGATGTTTGCACTCACCTGATTCTGTCAGTAACACTTTTACACCCAGGGTTTATGACCTTCATTTCCAGTCACACAAATATTCTCCTGAATCAGAGCAGAGAGAAGCAGCTCTGATTCTGTCCAGCTGCTCTCACTTACAAACTGATCCCTTCTGGATGTCCATGGCTGTTGAGGAGTGGTGGATGGTAAATTATCTTTGCACCCTAGTAGACCTGGTTTCTAATCCAAGATTTTTTTCTTTTGGTAGTACTGGAGATTGAACCCAGAGCCTTTACACTGAGCTACATCTTCAGGTCCATTTTTAATTCTGAGACTGGGTCTTGCTAAGTCATTGAGTTGCCCTATATGGGTTTAAATTTATGATTCTGCTGCCTTTGCCTCCCAGAGTGTTGGGATTACATACCTGGCTCCAATATCTTTAATTTGTTGTTATATTAAATTCTTTATAGGGTTCACTAACACTTTGAGCCTCAATTCCTTAGAATTATCTCAGGTTTAAGCTTAGCTTGGGCTTTTTAGCCATTTAACAAGACTGTCTCAAAAGTTTTTTTTTTTAAAGAAGTACTGGGATATAAATTAATGCAAAGGCCTTTGGTTTAATCCTCAGAATCAGTAAAGAAATAAATGTGAAAAATGTGATGTACTTGTAGGTTTGTATGAAGTGTAACAAATTTCATTCACTCATGTAAAAATATTTATGATATGGACTCTGTTAGGTACTGGGAATATTGGTGAACAAGGCAAAAGGTTTACACCACTAGGAACCTCACAGCCTGGCAAAAGAGATGCTTCCAGCAGAGTCTAATCCTGACCCTGGCATTTTCTGATGAGAGTACTCTGTCAGTACATTGCAATAATACCCAGTTTTTTTGGAGGGAGGGAGATTTTAACAAGTAAGTGTGGATTAAGTGGATGTGACTAATCTAGTCTCACTGCTTCTGTTTACAGAAAAATTATTGATAAAAGATAATACAGAAAAGAAATGCAGGTGGGAAATGTACTGGGAAAAAGAAAGGACAGTTTCAAGTAGCAGGATGAAACAGGGAAATGTTAGAATTCATACAGAGGTGAAGGAGTTCTCATGCGATATTTTGAGTTCCTTCAAGAAGATTTTTACAAAAGAAGCATACCTGACCCTTCCCTTCTCATTTCTATACCTGCTCTGGTGTCTGTTGGGAGGAAAGATTTCTACAGCCTGCCCTCACTGAGCCTGTTTGTGCTGTTTGGACTTTGAGCCTCCAGAGCTGTGAGCTAAATAAACCTTCCTTTGTAAGTAGTTTGTCTCAGGCACTTTGTTGTAATAGCACAAAGTTGACTAATCCAGATGACATTACTTCTTGTGGGCTGTGAACCACACTTTGAGCACCACTGCTATACAGCATCATAATTTTGGTTGAAAATTAGAGATACAAAGTCTACCACCACCAACATAGCGATAGCTTTGTCTTTAAAACTCTACAAATGAATGATTAGTCAACTGATGCTGGATGGTACATTAAGTGTTTTTGTTGGACAAGCTTGTTTTCTCTTTGCTTTAGTCAATGTTTGCAAGAGAACAGGTTTAATGCAGAACACATAAATTTGTAAGATTATCTTATAATATTCACCCACAAAATCGAATGTAGCAGAATGCAAAAAAAACAAAAACAAAAACAAAAACAAAAAAAACAACTGCCCACCAACTAGAGATCCAAAGATTTTAGCCAAGGGCTTGGATCCCATGGCAATGTCTCATGCAAGTCCATATCAGGAGGTTGAAGGATCCACAACAAGAGACCAAAGGATCTACACTGGAAAGCTGGCCAGAGAATCTGCTCTAGAAGGCTGAAGGATCTATGTCAGAAGGCTGAGGATCTTCACTAGAGCTAGAAGATGATACTTGAGATGAGAATGAAGACCAGAACTCCACTAACGAGAACAACAGCCATCCTTGGTGACAGCAAGGATCCAAGCTCCTCCTACAGGAACAGCCAAAGCTCCCTCGAGGAAAGAAAACAGTCAAGCTTCTCCAGGAAAACCAACAATAAAATCCTTTCCTCCCACTCTCTTTTCATGCTGCTCAGACAAAAATCCTCAGAGGGGTCTTCCATGCCCAGAACCGCACTGACTCAATTCAGCTGGCTATTCCCGCTCAAGTTGACCATTAATTAATCCACCATACTCTTTTTCCTATGAGTGGGACAAGGAAGTGGAAGGAATCAGAGCTTGGGCTCTTGAGTCAGATCTGCTTGGAATCATCCCCTATAAATGCTACAACTTACAAAATTATGCAATTGCTCTGACTCAGTTTCCTAATCTATAGAATGGCATGAATTGTAGCTTCTGCCTGACATAGCTGTTGAATACAAAGACAGTATTCATAGGGCCCTCTAAAGCAGTACCTGGAATACAGTAAATTCTCTGCAAATGCTAGTTATTTTAATGGAGAAGGTGGAGAATACTTACAGTGTGAATTAACCATCATGTTTGTGGATTTGCACACGTAGTGTCTCATTTGCCCCTCCCAGCAATGCTGTGGAATAGGAATTATTATCCCTAATTTATGAGGAAACTGAGGCACAGACAGTTAAGTAACTTGTCCTTATGATGCAAAGGATGCTTCACATAGGCATATTTTGGGTTGGCCCCTCATGCTGTGTGAGTCCCACAGGGTCTGCAGAAATCAGGAGTTTGGGGGTCTGATGGCCCAAACACAGGCACAGAGGAGGCAGTGTGTCGCTGTCCATCTCTGTCTAGGGGCTCCTCATGTTCCCCTCAGTGTCTTTTTCTCCCCACATGTGTACATGAAACTCAGATGTCCTTAGGCTTCAGCCCTGTCCCCTCTGATTCACACTGAACGGTGAGACTGACAAATATTTCAAAGGTGCCTCAGCCAGGCAGGTCATGCTGTCCCATGTACTTAGGGACTGACAGATGTGACAGTGCTTCCCAGGAGACCTGAACCCTGCAGGACAGATGTTCATAATTGCCTGCTTCCCCTCCTTCAGAGGGGGTCTGCAAGGGGCTGCTTGACTTGCAAAGGAGGCTGGGTCCTGGCTCTGGTCCCAGGGCAGGATGTAGCTTGGGTCTTTGTTTTCCCAGTGAAGGCCGAAAGGAAGTGACAGTTCCCATTAGACAAGGTGGTTGTGACCAGCAGGATTCCGAGTCTGCTGGATCAGCATTCTGATCTTGGCAGGTTTTTGGGTAAGATGTCTTTCAAGGTATCACTGCAAAAGTGACCTGGTAAGAATGGGGCAAGGAGACAGGTAGCTTGAACTCCAAGTTGGAGTTGACCACTTCTTAGTCTTCTGGCTTCCGATGAAGTTAAAAGTTTTGGAATATTAAGAACCCTTAAGAGAGGAGGAGTCACCCCTAAGGGGTAGGTGGGCAAATCTCCTACCTTGATTGGGGCTTTTGTGCATGGATGACACTGGCATCCATCTCAGGAGTATGAATTGTGGGCTACTGAAAGCTGCTAGTCTTATGTCTCACTTTAAACTTTTTTATAAAACAATACATTGTCTGATGCTTCTGCTGATGATTCTCATGACTGCCCCTTGTCCTCAGGGCGAAGTCTCACTAGCTACATGGCTACCTTAGCTCAGATTTGTGTTTGTCCAGGAGTAGACCATTAAAATCATGGAGGTGAAAAGGCATTGGGAAGGATCTCAAGGACTGTTCAGATAGGGACATGGAAATCAAATAGGAAAGGAAAAGAGTAAATCAAGCATCACTATATATAGCAAGTGCCAACTATGGGCAGCTATAGCTTAGTCTTCCTGGATAACTGAGGAATGGTGTGGAATATGCCCTTGCAGTCACCTCTCCTGGGTGAAGGGGCTGGAGTATTTCTCCAAAAACTCACCTCAGTCTTTGATTGCAACCAAGAGTACATACTAACACAGAGGCCTGCTTCACACGTGTATAACCTATGGCCCAGGTAACACACAATACATGTTCACCTCCATACATCCTACAACCCACACAATTTTCCCACATAACCTGAAGCATGCACCTGTACCACACAACCTATAGGATACACACATACAATCTGCAACATAGACTTATCAATAATCTCCCCCTCCAATTCACAACCTACAACCCACAATTCATATACAACTCCTCATAACCTATAACTCACCTACATAAACCCATCCTTCAAAGACAAACCGTCTATAGCACATACATAACCCATAATCCAAACACATACCACACTGGATTACAATACACACATCACGCTGGAATTTTTTTAGGTCATCAAACATAGAAAGCTCTCTCTTAATTCCCAACCTTAAAAATGACTTCATTGGGTAGAAAATACAGATACTCCCTAATAAATGCTTGTTTGACTTAAGATCTTTCAGCTTTGTGATGGTGTGAAAACAATATGCACACGGTAGTTCTTACTGAGTTTGAATTTTGACCTCTTCCTGGGCTATGGTAATATAAAAGAGAATATTCCTGTACTTCTGGGTGTGGGCGTTTTCCTTCTCTGACCAAGAGGAGGACAACCTATGGACTACAGTGTGCTGTGTTGTTAAGCTAGGATGTTCAGTAGGTTAGATGCATTCAAAGCATTTCAGTTGTACCATATTTTCATGAGTTTATCTGGATATAACCTCATTGCAAGTTTAGGAATTCCTGGATGGCCATTCAAAAAACTATTGACAGTAGTCATCACTATATAAATCCCATAGCAAAAGATAATTAATATGAAGGACATATTGTAATATTTTTATAAAATGTACTACATGTTTTAAAAGTCCACTGCACTTATGTTGGAATGAGGTGCTCCAGATTCTTAAACCATTTCCTACTTGATTAATATATAAAATTTACATACATTTTTTATGTAACAAAATGATTCTAAATTTTTTCTGTATGAATAAGTTTCTGAAGACAGTTTCAGAATCTTGTGCCTACATCTCAATCCATTTACAATTTTCTATAATAGGCATTTTTTATACAGTGGTACCCAAATAGCATTTATTTTTTTTTAAAAAATCATGAGAAACAGAGGGGAAAATATGGGCATTATGGTGATCATGCTGAGTTCCCACTGACTTTGTGCTTTTAGCAGTCAGATCCTGGTGTGGCTGGTACCATTTTTCATATAATGTCTAGAAAATTTCTAGAAATGGTTCATCACTTCCTTGCCAGCTCATATGGACTGTGATATCCCCCATAACGGGCATCATCTACACAGAAAGGACCCTCTTAAGTCTTGGCACCTGCCCCCCACTAACGCCCCCCCAACTCACTCAAAAGTTGTGTACAAGCACATACAGGGCATCTATGGGTCTAGGCCTTCACAATCAGAACTTGACTCTAGGATTTGAGGCAGAGGGATGGGCAGTGACATGGGTGAGTTTTGACTAGGCACTCACATCTCTTTTAGGGTCTCAGGGATTAAATAAGGATATAGGGTGCAGTGACATAGGGTCATGGTTATTAAATGATATATGATTTCAGCACAAAGGGAGGCTCCCTTGATGTTCTACATAAAAATTACCACAGCAACTCAGAACCAAAAAATACAGTGGATTCCAGGTTTAAATGTGTCTTAATGTGTCTGGTCCTTCTTTGATCCATTCTCAGAAGAATAGCACAATAGTTTGGATGTTGAGTGTTTCATGAAGGTCCAAGTGTTAAAGGTTTAGTCCACAGGGTGGTGCTATTGAAAAGTACTGTGGACTTTTAGGTGGTGGGGCCTTGAGGGAGGTGCTTGAGTGATGGAGGCTGTGCCTCTGGCCAGGAGGGGAAACCTGGAAGCCCCCTCCTCACTCTGTTTTGCTTCCTGGCCACTAGGTAAGCAGTTTGCCTCACTGTATGTCCCCTGCTGTCAGTGACCAGTACTGGCATCAGAGGTCCAAAGCAATGGGCCTGCCTGAGCTAGGGCTGGAATCTCCAGATCATGGGCCAAAATAAATCTTTTCTTTTATAAACTAATTATCTCTGGTATTTTATTATAGCAGTGGGAAGCTGGCTAACACAAACATGTTTCCCCCCACAGCATTCATTCAGTACTTATTCAACATCTATGCTGGGTGAAACATGATGCTGTGCAATTTGTCATCATTCTTTGTTTATTTTGTACTCCTTAGTAGAATGCAATCCCAGACAGGGAACTCATCTGTTTTGTTCACTGTTGGATTATCATTGGTTCTAACGTTGCCTGCCACATAAGAAGCTCCCAATGGATATTTATTGAATGAATAGAGATGAGAAAAAAGTTAATACCACCCAGAAGATCTCAGTTCAGTGGATAAAGCAGGGGGAATATAAACCATTAAAGTACAAGATAATGGTTTTCTAGTAAAGATGTGCAAAAGCTTCAAAATGACACATGATGACAGGAACAAACCTTGCAGGGGAGTGTCAGAGAAGGTAATGGTTGATCTGATTTTTCAGAAAGAGTGAGTATTTCTTAGATGAGTAAAGTAGGGAAAAAGCGTTAGGGGCTAAATTGTGTCCTCAATTCCTGTGTTGAAGTATTAACCCTCAGGTTCTCAGAGTGGGGCTGTGTTTTGAGATAGAGTACTTAAGGAGCCAGTAAGTATTAATGAAGTTATTAGGGATGGTTCTTATTGAATATGCTGGGTGTCTCTGTAAGAAGAGGAGGTTAGGACACAGGTATACACTGAGGGAGACCAAATGAAGACACAGGTCAAAGGTGGCCATCTGCAAGCCAAGAAGAGAGGCATTAGTAGCAAGAACCCTGCTGTCACCTTGACCTTGCCCCTGTAGCCTCTGGAACTGTGTGGCATAATGTCATATACTCTTACATGTACAAGAGTGTAGAAGTGGGAAGGAGCATGGCTTCTTTTGGAGCTCCTAGTCTTTTGGTAGGATTACAGGAAAATAATTTGAGGAAGAGAGTTTGTTGCTAGAGAAGGAAGGACAGAGGTTTCTATGTCTACATGACTGAAGGGCTGGACAATGGTGGGTGGGGTAGAGTCTGTGATAAACTGGTGAGCTCAGACTCTGCCTAATAGGGGCAGATGAACATTGATTCTGACTTGGGTATTACCATCAGGGAATAGAGATCAAATGTTACCAGATTCCTTATGTTTTAAGATAGGGCAGATGTAAAAATTTTATGTTTACTCTTGCAATTTTTGAAAGTCAGCAGTTTATAAAAATATTTCAAATCCTGGATGGCTCACAACAGAATATTAATTAGATTATCTAGTCTGTGGACTATCAGTTTGTGATTCTTGAACCAGCTGAGGGTTGATTCATAAAGGATGTCTCATGTATGACAAGAAATATAAAACCCTACAATTTGACAGTAATGACAACGGGAATGAAATGTGACATGAGCTTATAGTTTTGGTAGTTTAGGGCAGGAGTCCACAAATATATTCTTAAAGCACTATTATTGAGGTTTCAGGGAAAAACCCTGCTCCAGGGTTCCCAACAGACCAGGCTTGGCCACCTGTCCTAAAACAGCAATCAAGGAGGTGGGCCTGGTAAAGGGCTGGCGAGGAGCTTGAATCAGCATTCTTATAAGCATAGATAAAGAGGTTCAATCTGCCTTTGAGGGGCCATGGGACACTTTGGAGTATTGTAGGAAAGAGGAAAAAAGACAAAAGTTTGGAGTTGCAGAGTTGGGAAACTGCATAAGTGGCAGGATAGATAATCCTGGTCAAGCCATGGTCTTGTGGTTATCTCAGGATTGTTCTGCAGGGTTGAGAGATATAAAATGAAGGCAGAGATGCCAAGCTTTCTCCTTATTTTAGTTACCTACTGAGCATTAGCAGGACTAAGTCCTTGTTATCCAAGGACTTATCAATTTTATGGGCTGCGTGGTCTCCTTTGTAGCTACTCAAGTCTGCAGCTGTGGCATAAAAACAGCTATGGATACTATGGAAGCACGTTTGAACAGCTGCGTTTCAATCGACTTTATTTATAAGAGTATGGCATAAGTCAGATTTGGTTCATGGGCTGAAGTTTGCTGATCTTTGCTTCAGACATTGGGGAGAGGAGTTTCTGGAGGCTACTCTGGTTAAGATGAGAAGTGGACCTATGGGAGTGCAGTGGAGAGGATGGTATAGATTCAAGAACTACTTAGCAGCTAACATATCGGGACTTGTATGAAGGTTCACTGAAGGAGGGAAAAGAACCACGGATAGTTCTCAGCTTTCTGGCTACAATAATGGGGTCTATCTGGACCCTGCAAGTGTCCATGACTTTCCAAAGCAGCCTACTCCACATTGGGGCAACCCTGTTAAATCCCTTCTCTTCACAGACCCTGATGATTGTCCTTAGATGACAGATCTTCCAAGAATTGTCCTGTCCTGCTTAGATGGCTGAAATAGAAAAGTTCATGTTCTAAGGAGAAGGAATATGAATGTTTCATGTCTGTTGCCTTCAGGTGATTTAGTTTCTTGCCCCTGGTCTTGGGACAGAAAAATGGATCTTCAAGCAATTAGAACAACAGTGTGCTGCAGGGGTCAGAGCATGCTCGGGCTTGGGATGTCAATTATCAAATCTCTGTAGGTCTCCACTTCCCAGAGCAGCATGGAAAACATTTGCTAAATTACACTCTGAGTAGAGGCGACATGGCCAGACCTGAAGTACATTTCCTGGTTCGTGTTTGCAAAGACAGGAGCTCATTTTCTGTGCTCCAGGTGGCCACTGGAACCATGCAGGGTGTCAGGGAATGCCAAGCTTTTGCTCTCTCTCTTTCTCTCTCTCTCTCTCTGTCTCTCTCCCTCTCTCTCTGTGTCTCTCTGTCTCTGTCTCTCTCTGTCTCCCTCCCTCTCTCCCTCCCTCTCTCTCTCTGCCTCTCTCTCTCTCTCTCTCTCTCTCTCTCTCTGTCTCATTTGCCAGAATGTGTGATGGCTCTGAGGAACACGAGTGGTGAGGAGGGTGAGCACTGGGACCTGAGATGGGGCTAATACATTCTGCTCACAGGTTGGAATTGTGTGCTGCAGCCACACTGAGAAGTGTGTGCCACATGGTCCCCAGGCACTTAACAGCAAGAGGAGGAATGGATCTGTCTCCCAGAGTGCTGGAGGGTGGGCTGCTCTTGCTTTTGCAGAAAATTGCAGCATGAAACTTTGAGAGAGAAGACCTGGAGAATGGGAGGGGACCTACATAAGGCTCAAACTGTTTATTTTAAGACCCACCAGTCCTAGCCCTATAGATAGAGGTGAGTGAGACATTAAAAAGCCAGGAAATTAAAGACTCAGAGAGTTTGAGGAAGGAAACTCATCCTTTGGGCAGTACAGCAGGAATTGGGCCCTCTCACATATATTTTATCAGTAACTGCTTTTGAAACTAAATCCAGCTCACTGGGGCTGGGAATTTAGCTCAGAGGTGTAAGTACCTGTCTTGCAAGCAGGCGGTTGTGAGTTCGACCCCTGCTACCAATACAAAAAAACTAAACCCAGCTCATTGGTCATAAACTGGCACATAAACTAACTTGTAGTTTTTTTTAGAACATTGCTTGGCTAAAATATGCTCAAATAGTTGGCAAAATATTATTATATGTGTGCTTGTGAGGGTATTTCCAGCAGACATCAGCATTTGAATTGATGGACTAGATGGAAAAGTTCCACTCTTATCTTGTGGAGGTTAAGTATTATCAAATCCCTAAAGAACCTGAATGAAAGAAAAAGGCAGAAGGAAGGCAAATTCTCTCTCTTCTTGACTCAGACATCCATTTTTTCTGACACTGGTGGCTCTAGTTCTTGGGTCTTTGCAATTGAACTGAATTATACCACTGGATTCTTTGAAATCCTCAGCTAACAAATAGCAGATCTCAGAAACTTCTGACCCTCTACAGTTGTGCAAGAGGTAATTCCTATAATAAATTTTCCTCTTTCCAGCTCTATCTTTATCTATATCCCTCTTTGTTTTAATCTCTGTCATCATCTCCATCTCTCTATATATCATCTATCATGTCTATATATCTATTTATCATCTATGTATGTCGACTCTTTATCAATCTATTATCTCTTATCTATCTATCTATCTATCTATCTATCTATCCATCTACCCTATTAGTAATGGCTAATGCACTAGAATGCAGAAGACAGTATTAAGGATGTAATTTGATTGGCATTATACATTAGATGTGTTCTTGGCTTCATCTTTTTTCATTTCAAAAAAAAATTTAAAAAGGATAGAAATGTTACAGAATTTCAAAAAATAGGAAATTAACACTAGTTAATATATTGCATCTTAGAAGTAGTTGTTCAGGTTACAAGATTTAGGCATGAAAAAAATGTTTAATCAAACAATGAGAGCACAAACTGTTCTTGATGAATTTACAGAGATTAGTAGTATAGTTACCTATCTTGTATATATATACATACACACATGTATGTGTATACTTATATAAAAATAATCTTTTCCCTTCTTACTTGTTTTCCTTCCCCAGTCCCAGGTGATCTTTCCTTTTGAGCACTTTTTTTCCCTTTCGTTTTCACAATATCTATTGCACATTTTGGATCTTATTACTGTTTCAGTTTTTGTACATTAGAAAGACAATATGATATTTACACATGTGAGTTTGATTTATTTCACTTATGAGTGTGGTCTCAAGTTGCATCGATTCTCCTATAAAAGTGTCAAGTTTATCCTGCTTTATAGCTGAGTAATACTCCAGTGCATACAAATACTGTACCTTTTTATCCATTCTGTGGTTGATGGGCATTTTGGTTATTTCCAAGATTTAGCTATTACAAATTGTGCTGCTGTAAACATAGGTGCACATATATTGCTGTGGTACGATGCTTTCAATTCTTCTGGGAAACTACCCAGAAGGGAAATAGCTGGATTGAATGAGATCGCCAATCCTAGTTTTTAGAGGAATCTCCATCCTGATTTCCACAGTGGTTGTACCAGTCTACACTCCCACTCACAGTGGAGAAGCATTCTTTTTCCCCCCGCAGCCCCACTGTTTTTTATTGGTTGATTTCTTGATGGCAGCCATTCTTTCTGGAGTGAGATGGAACCTCAATGTTGTTTTAATTTGCATTTCTTGAACGACCAGTGCTGTGAACATTTCTTCATGTATTTATTTGTCATTTGCATTTCTTCATCTGAGAAGTGTGTGCTCACCTCTGATGTCCATTTTTGGATTGGGTCTTTGAATTTGGGGGTCCTGATGGTTTTCAGTCCTTTATATGTTCTAGCTATAAGTCCTTTGTCTGAGGAACAGTTGGCTAAAATTTTTTTCCATCCTATGGGTTTTCTTTTCACTCTTCCTTTCACTGTTGGTGGTTTCTTTTGAAATGCAAAAACTTTTCAGTAAGATGAGATACCAGTTGTTGATTTTTTGAAGTACTTCCCATGAAGTATGTGTTTGGTTCATGAACTGTCTGCCTATGCCTATGTCTTTGAGATTTCTACCTACCTTATCTTCCAGTAGATTTAGTGTTTCTGTTTTAATGTTTAGATCCTTTATCCATTTTGACTTTAGTTTAGTGCATGGTGATAGACATGGGTCTAGCTTCAGTCTTTGGCATGTGAAAAGCCAATTTTTCCAGCACCACTTACTAAAGAGGCTGTCTTTCTTGCAGTGAATATGTTTGGCCCCTTTGCCTTTGTCAAATATAAGGTGACTGAGTGTCTTTGTGGCTGTGTCTGCATCTCCTAATCTGTTCCATTGATCCTTCAGTGTTTTTTTTTCTAGTACCACACTGATTTTATCAGTGTGTAACTTTGTAGTATACTTTCAAGTCAGGATTGTAATGCCTCCTGCCTTGCCTTTACTGCCCAGAATTGCCTTTGCTGTTCTAGGTCTCACCTGTTTCCAAATGAATTTTAGGAATGTTTTCTATGTTAATGATAATTTGATCAAGATTGCATTAAAATTGTATAACAGCTTTAGGAGTATGGGCATTTTCACTACGTTATTTCTTCCTATTCATGAGAAGGGGATATCTTTCCATTTTCTGATATCCTCTTTAATTTCCTTTTTTAAAAAAGAGTATTATAGTTTTCAATGTACAGATCTTTTACATCCTTTGTTAGATTTATTCCTAAGTATTTCTTTTTTTGGGGATGCTACTGCAAAAGATGTTATTTCCATAATTGCTCAGTGAGTTTATTTCTTGTGTTCAGGAATGGCATTGATTTTTGAGTGTTGACTTTGTATCCACTTATGTTGCTAAATTTTCTTATTACCTTTTAATGGAGTTTTGGAGATCTTCTATATAGAGTATCATGTCAACTTCAAATAATGATAATTTAATTTCTTCCTTTCCTATTCTTATTCCTCTTTTTTCTCTCTTGTCTAACTGCTCTGGCTGACATTTCCAGAAGTATATTGAATAGGACTGCTGATAGTGGACATTTTTATCTTGTTTCAGATTTTAGAGTGGAAGCTTTCAGTTTTTTTTCCATTTAGTGTGATGTTGACTGTTGGTTTTGTCTTGGATGGTTTTTATCAGATTGAGGTAGAGACCATCAATTCCTATTTTCTGTGAGATTTTTATCATGAGCAAAGGTACTTTATCAAAGGCTTTTTCTACATCTATTGAGATTATCATGGGCTTTTTGTCTTTGGTTTTATTGATATGGTGTATTACATTTTTTGATTTGTGTGTGTTGAACCATCCCTGCATTCCTGGGCTGAATCCTACTTAGTCAAGGTGTATAATCTTCTTGATGATTTGGTGCATTTTTTTTGCTAGTATTTTACTGAGAATTTTTGCATCAATGTTCATTAGTAAGATTGTCTTATAGTTCTCCTTTTTGTTGAGTCTTTCTCTGGTTTTAGTATCAGAGAAACACTTACCTCCAGGAATGAGTTAGAGGGAACTGCTTCCCTTTCAACTTCCCTTTCAATAAAATCATTAAAGATTTCCTCTTGTTTTCCAGCTTATGTGTTTTTCAGCTTATGTGAGTAAAGATTTTCAAAGTAGGTGTTGATGATCTTCTGATTTTCTAAGGATCTGTGGTAATCTCACCCTTTCCTCACTGCATAAATTTGTGTTTTCTCTTCCTTTTTCTTGATAAGGCTGGCAAGGTGTTTATCAATTTTGTTTATCCTTTCAAAGAACCAATTCTTCAATTCATTAATTCTTTGTATTGTTTTCTTAGTCTCAATTTTGTTAATTTCTGCTCTGATCTTTGTAATTTCCTATCTTCTTTGGGCTTTGGATTTGACTTGTTCTTCTTTTTCTAGATGCTTGAGGTGTAGCATTAGGTTGTTTATTTGTGCTTGTTCTGTTTTCATGATGTAACAATTCATTACTATATATTTCCCTCTTAGGACCACTTTCATTGTGTCCCATAGGTTCTAGTATTTTGTATCTGCATGTTCATTAAATTGTAGATATTGTTTAATTTCTTCTTTAATTTAATCTGTGATCTATTGTTTGTTCAGGAGGATATTATTTGATTTACATGTGTTTATGTAAGTTTTGCAGTTTCTTTAGCCATTAATTTCCAATTTCAAGCACTGTGCTCAGATAATATGCATGGGATAATTTCAATCCCTTTGCATTTGTTTAAGCATGTTCTTTGGGTTAGTATATGGTCTATTTTAGAGAATGTCCCATGTGCAACTGAGAAGAATGTATATTCTAATGTTGTTGGGTCTAACACTCAGTACACAACTATTAAGTCCATTTGGTCAGTTCTGTTATTCAGTTTTGTTATTTCTTTGCTGATTTTTTGTCTAGTTGATCTGTCTCTTTGTGTCAATAGGGTGTTAAGTTCCCCTGTTATAACTATAGTATTGTTTATTTGAATTTTAATGTCTATCATTATTTGCCTTATATAGAAAAGTGCTCCCATATTTGGCGCAAATATATTTATGGTTGTTTTCTCTTCCTTTTTAAGTTTTCCTCTAACAAGTCTGTAGTGACCTTCTTTATCTCTTTTTGCCATTTTTGGTTTGAAGTTAAAATTGTCTGCAAACAGAATAGCTACCCCTACTTATTTCAGGTTTCCTATCAAATGGAATATTGCTTTCCATCCTTTGACTTTCAGTCTATGAGTTTCCTTTTGAGGTAAATGTGTTGCTTGTATAAAGTATATCATTGGATCCTGTTTTTTTTTGATCCATTCTGCCAATCTGTTTATGTTAATTGCTGTATTGAGGTCATTTACATTGATAGTAATAAACATATATATTGGCTTAACCTTGTCATATTATTTTTCTGTTGTTGGTTCCTTGTTTTTATGCCTTATTTAATTGCTTGCTCTCCCTAGTTGTTTCTTTCTGTTGTTGGTCTTGAAATTTTGGTCATTTTTATCTCTATCTAATGGTCTTCCAGTACTCTTTCTAAGGTTGGTTTGGGGGACATGAATTTCTTCAGTTGTTCTTTTTCATGGATGTATCTTATTTCTCCTTTAATTTTGAAAGGTTTTGCAGGGTACATTAATTTGGGTTGAAATTTGTTTTCTTTTAGAGGTTGAAATACTTCATTCCAACCTTGTCTTGATTTGAGGGTTTGCGGTGAGATGTTGGTCATGATTCTGATGGGCTTTCTTTGATAAATGAGCTGTTTCATTTCTCTCACAACTTTTAATATTCTGTTTTTATGCTGAATTTCTGGAATCATGATTATTTTATGTATGGGTGTAGTTTTATTTTATTTATGGCTGTTTGGAGTTCTATGTGACTCACTTATCTGTATATCAGAATCCATTTCCATGCTTAGGAAATTTTCTGCTAGTATTTCTGCAAATAGTCTTTTTATTTCATTTTTCTTCATTCCTGCATTTTCATTGACAACTATCAGTATTTTATTTTTTTCTTTGTATTGTCTTTGAGCGGTCAAGTTGTTATTTCATGATCCCTTGTTATTTTTAATAGTTCTTTCCTTTCACGATTGCTAGCTGTGATCCTGTCTTCAAGGTCTGACTTCAGTTTTGTTCAAATGGTTTTGTCAGCTTTCAATAGAATTTTTAATATCCTAGATATTGCTTTGAACTTGTTTCATGCAGTCTTCTTGTTTTCTGTATTGTTCATTCAAGGTTTCCATCATTTTCCCAAGCTCCTGTACTTTTTTTAATCTATGTTTTCTCTAGCTATGCTGAGCAGCTCCTTTATTAAGGTTGTCATTTCTTTCTTTACCTGAGAGGATATTTCCAATCTTATTTCCTGCATAGTTTAATGGATTTGTTTCTTAATTTGACTTGCTATCTTTTCAGAAATTTCTGGTGTATGACTTCCAAAACCCTCTATCTTAATGTCTCCTGTACTTGTTCAGATGGGCTGGGTGTTTGAGACTGCATTTTCTTTTTTCTCTTTGTTGTTTACTCCTTTTGGCTAATACTTTGGTCTTTTAAGTCCCACTAGTCTTAAGTGTCCCTTGTGTGTGTCTTAGGGTCCTACTGTGTGGCTGACATTCACTCACTTGCTGAGTTCTACAGTGTAGGGAAGAAGCCAGTCACCTGAATTACTCATACGGGTCAGTTGTGTGAGTGCTATATTTTTCCTAGGCTGACTAACCTAAGAATATTGATGTAAACCAACCCTTACCTCATATTGTTACTGCAGCTTCAGGCTGTCCTAAGCTACCAGAACCACCTGTGTGTAGTGTATGCCCCAGCCAGAACTGTACAGTGTCTCTGGGGGTCTTGTGAGCTCAGTCATGTTTCCAGGTTGGGGGAGGCCTTGCTGGCACTCTTGGCCACCCAGGGTACTCTGTATGGAAGAAGGACTCACTCTTGCTCTTGCCAGCTTGCCAAGGTTCCCCCCCCATGGGGGAGGGTTTGCTAATGCTCCTAGTGACCCACTGAGGTTCTCTGCTTGGGGAGGGACTCATTGTGTTCTCACTGGACCACCAAGGTACTGCAGGTGGTGGAAAGGGTCTCTCATGCTCCCATGGGATGCTGAGGTGGTCCAGGTATGGGGGATGGGCAGCTGATGCTCCTCTCAGCTGCTGAGGTTTTCCAGGTGCAGGGATTTCATTTTGCTTTTCACTTTTATTTTCACCTCTACATGACTTATCACTATAAAGAAATTGTATTTGTAGTTGGGGTTGCATTGGACAAATGCAAATTGAGGTCTGGGTGTATGACACCATTAACCACAGTTGTCTTTGTGTCTCACTCAATTTTATCAAAGGAAAGATTCTTCAAGGAAGAAGATTTGGGTATATGGCTGCCATGAGAGACTTGGGATCTTCTAGATGGAACTATGATGTTCAGCTGTCCTGTCCCATTCCATGGATGTGGTTTGGACTCTCGGGACAATCTCAGGATGTGGTTTGTCCAAGCTGAGGGGAGCATGTGCGATTAGAAGCATAAGTAGGCTGCTTTATGACACCATGACAAAACCCAGCATCCTGGTTTCAGAGATTTACTGAATAGGAGAGCACATCATTCAGAGTTTTACCTTGGTAGGTTTGTTTGAAAGACAGAGAGAATCAACAGTTTGTTCTTTTCTTCAGAAGCCTAAGAATCAACTGTATATTCCCTTTATAGAGTATCTTCTCCATCAATAACCTTGTTGATTGAGTTCCAGGCCCCGAGCTTTTGGGTCTGTAATGGACTTGTTACATATAGTTTGAAAAGTGGTCAGTAGCTGACCAGAAAGATAAGAGACACTCAAAACAAGAAAACTAGAACAGCTTTTGTGGTCAGCACTGGGGATAGAGAAGTTTTCTTGGTGCAGGGATGTGTCAGTTGGGGCTTATAGAATAAATAGAGTTTGGTAGATAGGAAATCATTTCAGCTGAGGACTTAGGGGTCCAACATAAGGAAAAACCGAATGGCGGGTGGCAGTGAAAAAAAAAAAGATCTAATTCAGATCCAACTTTCCTGTTGAAAAAGGCAAGTGCACCAATCTATGGACTCCTACCTCTGTGCATGTTCAGCCCTAGGTGACTCTGCAGCTCCTTGCACACAAGGAAAAGAGTATGTATATTTCCCTGTCTGCAGAATATAGCAAAGAAAGAATGTGGCATTGCAGTTCTGAGCCTGAGTCTTGAGAGGCCACTCACACTACTTTAGTCTGTTCTTTTGAGTTTCTGCTGTCTCCCTGAGAAACATTTACCTGGGTCGGTCTGTGGAGCCATGGGAGCACCACACACTCCTGAGGCAGATCTGATCACTTCAGATGAACCAGGAAAAACCACCTAGGCCAGCTGCACTTTCATCAGCCAAACAGCAGATATCGAAGTTACACAAATTCTTCCTGTTGCAGGCACTGGGGTTTTGTGTTTGTTACACGGAAGTCATCAGTATGGAAGCCATAACTGACTAAGAGACTGAGTGTTTGATATCATCTCCTCATTTGAAAGCAGGCACATACTTCTGTTTAGGGCTGCTTGTGTTAGCCTCTTACTTTCTTGTCAGAGCTTCTCCAGAGATCCTCAGTGATTTTTAAAGGCCACACAGGCCAGTAGTGGAATCAGGGCAGAATACCCTTTCCCTCCATGTCCAGGGTCTGTGGCATTCTCTGACCTTCCTGTTTCTGATATTCATGGAAAGCATGGTCTGAAAGCCAGGAAAACTTTTTCTCTCAAATTGGTGAAGCCTATCTGTTTCCACAGACACTGACACTCAGCTATTACCCAGATAGATGTGGCTATTTGCCATAACATTTAGCAACCTCTCCATCAACTAAATGGCTGGAGAGGCTACTGACACTTCCAGCATAAAAGAAAGAGAAGCCATATTCTTCAGCTTTACAAGGTTGTCTGAACAAGACCTATTAAAGAATTGTGTGAATTGTAGTTTTGAGGCTGAATCGGTGGTACATTTCTGCTATGTACTCTTTTGGGTTTTTCTCTCCAGACTTGTACAAGAATTTGCATATGGGTTCTTCCCCCAAACTCATTCCTTTTGTGAGATATTAGAGTATGGAAACTTAATCTCGCTATGGTATCTAGACTGTAGTGGGGAGGTAATTGGGATTATAGAAGATCATCAGGGTGAAACCCCCACGATTGGCTCCTTATGGCTTTGTAAGAAGATTGGGACAGACAGAAAAGATACATACACACACATGTACCTGCCCACCTCTTGGCATGTAATGCCCTGTGCTGCTTCAAGACTCTGCCAGCAAGAAAATCATCATCCAATGTGGTCCTAAGCCTTGCCCCTCCAGAGATGTGAGCCAAAATATATATACTTTTTTCTTTGTAAAGTAACCTGTTTTCATTATAGGAATAAAAATGAACTAATACAGCATGCTGGTTTAGTAGGATAAAGGGACAGGGACCCAAATCCCTAACTTCTGGCTCTGTAACTCACCCAGTCTGATCCTCAGTTTCTTCATCTGCTGGATAAGGGGCTTTGTTGTTCTTTGATTTTATCACTCAATGGATTTCCACTATGAGTGATAGAAGAAAAGGCCAGAAGAAGATCTAGAGAGAAAATAATAGGTAGAGGGTCAAGGTCTAGGCTTCCTGTAAAGAGCAAATAAGATGAAGCAGAGACCACTTGACAGGTTTTTGTAGAAGCAACAAGGCATATGGTTTAATAATTGGGTACAGGCAGATGGAGGGCAATAAGACCATCTGTAGGGAACAAAGGTAAGTGGACCTTTTCTTTAAAATAGGGATTGAAAGAAGTCAAGCGATATTAGAGGGGAAGATGTTAATCAACATGAGTGGGCAAAGTTCTCTGGCTGTTTTTTATCTGAGTGGGCAAAGTCCTTGAGGCATGCAGTGTAAATTTGGAGGGTCTCCAGATGTTCAGGAGCCTAAAAGATTCCATGCCCTATCTTACTGCTTTTAGTCTCTGCTGATAACACCTTTGTTGGCCAACAGGTTGAATGCTGGGAGGGTTGTGTCCAATTCAAGTCTTGCACTTTCCTCACCCTCTTCACCTCATCCTTGTGCTCTCCTTGCTAGTATTTTATCATTCTGCCCATCTTTCCTCAAGGATCCTATCAAGTGGTTTTCATTTCACCTGTGAAACATATGTTCAAACTGGTTTTTCCTAATTTTTTCCTACCCTTTACTCTTCCTGAACCCCTTATGATTTTTAGCTTGGTAGCTTTTTAGCCTAAGTGATTGGAATCCATTGGAATCTCTTTGGGAACATCTAATAGAGCTTCATTTCCTTCTTTTGTCTGCATTTAAGTCTCTCATTTCCCATAAAATTACTCCTTAAACATTAACAATCACTCTAGGATTGCCCATCCCACCCAAAACACAGGTTGTGACTCTGGTTCCCTCTGCTTTCTGGTGGTTTTGTTTTGTTTTTTTTGTCTTTTTGAGAAAGGGTTTCACTACTCAGTTCAGGCTGGCCTTGAACTCACTTTGCAGACCAAGCTGGTCTTGAACTCATGGTGATCCTCCTACTGTAGCCTCCTAAGTTCTGGAATTACAGATGTGCACCACCATGTTCAGCTTTACTTGCTGGTTTTTGGTCACTAGTCACTACCAAATTCTTTGAAATAGTTACTTACACACCAGCTCTTTCCTTTAATATATTCCAGTAATAAGGTTTTTAGATCAGTTCTTTGAATAGGTCAATTGTTCCCCTGCCTTTGAGGATTGGACATGCTGTTCTTACATAGAACATCTCTGCTCCAATATCTTCTACCTTACTCCTTCCTGTCTCTCAGGTCCCTATTTAAGACCTTCTTCAGGAAGATCTTTCTTTATCTCCACCCTGTTAGGGTTTTTCAGCACAATAGAGAAGCAAAAGGAAAGAAAAAGTGGCCTTTATTAAGGAGGTAGAGAATAGCACACAGCTCACGGTGGGGGGTTGGGCTTTTCTGCTCTGCCAGAGACAAACATGGTGGCAGGTTTTATTACCTCTGACTGGAAGCAGCACTTGTGGTGAGCATTGATGGATGGTGCACAAGGAACTGACTGGAATTCTCTTCAAGCTCACAGGAAAGGAAACAGGAAGTTATAATCAGGGCTGATGGGGAAGGAGTAGGAAGTGTTCATCAGGGTAAGTGTTTTTTGCTTTGGTCTTCCACCATATTAGCCCACTGCCATGATGTCCAGTAATTTATACAAGGGCAAAAATTTTTCTCACTCCTCCATCAAAATTAGATCCCAATGGATTTTTCTCTCTTATAGCATGCCATTCCTTTTTCTTCAAATTTCCATGGCAGTTTGAAATTATGTATGATGGAATTATATATGATAATTTCACTGATCAGGAGTTAAATTAAAATAAGAAGAAATTATTAGGTTAATCAATGTGCTGTGCAGCTTATAAATAAGAGTACTGGATCTAGACCAATTGGGCTTATATTTGAAATCTGCATTTTACTATCTATGTGAAGTTGGGAAAATCTTTTCACCTCTTTGTGTTTCAGAGTTTTTATATGAAAATTGGAGAAGGTAATAATATAACTAATCTATATAGTCATTTTCAAGCTTAATACGTTAGGGTATATAAAGTGCTAAAAACAAGCTCCTAGCCCACATCAAGTGTTTGCTTATCCTAATTATTATTAGGAAGTAAATTGTAACTGGGAGAAATTGTAAGTGCTAGAGAATATTTTATGTATTTTATTTTGTTATTAAAACCAATGTATATGGAACTAGCTGAACTAGGCAAGCACAGCCTAGTCAAGAAGATTGGCATTTGTCAGAGACATGCTTGTTAACCCAAGCATGAGAACCATTGCTTTCTTCAGTTTTGCTGAAGAGGAGAATAGGATGTGAAATCAATATCTTGGAGTAGTGAACAGAGTCAATTCAACGAGGGTGTCCCGATCACAAATGCTCCTCTACAGACTGAAATTCTAAGCCTGGAAGACAAAGGATCTTCAGGGACTAACTCTATCAATAAAGGCTCTGAAGCAGAAATGATCATGCTGATCAAGGATCTGAAAGACCAGCACTGCTGACTGTGTGTGAGGACTGTAGGGAGATGAGGTGAGGCAGGAAGTGCTATGGCTATGAAATCGCAGGCTCACAGGGAAGAGTCACTTTATTGTGAAGCTTTTAAATACTCTGAGTACTTCACTAAATTTAAATCTCTTAGCTGAGAAGGATTATTTTGTGAGAGATTTAACTATATACAAGCAAATGTCATCAGGCTCATTATCATTACTTAAGACATTATTCAGTTGTAAATTGCTGATGCCACTGCATTTTGCCTTCCGGCAGAATTGTCCTTTGGAGTTAAATATGCCTGGTAATGGATTTGAGTTTTCATTTGGAATTGGAAGGATTTAATAAGAAATGTACACGATAACCACATAACAAAAAGGCATGTACATGTAAGAGAGGTTGAGAGGGTGTGTGTGTGTGTGTGTGTGTGTGTGTGGTGTGATATTGGCTAGGTTCGGGGTAAGGAACAGACATTGGAAAATAGGACTCTAGAGAGCTAAAGAAGGTGGAGCTAAATGCCCATCTCTATCAGAACCATAAAAGCCTCTTGAGTCTCAAGTGGCAGAGTGAGAAAACTTGGGTGGACTGAAGGACTCTTGTACATCCTTGCTATTCAAACACACCAACTGCAGGAACAGCAGCCTCACCTGGGTGCTTCTTAAAAATGTAGATTCTCTGACCTGTGGCATGAAAATCTGCAATTCATAAGCTCCCCATCTGATTTGTATGCACAGTAAAGTTTGAGAATCTCTCTCCTGTGTCTGTCATGAAGAAGAGAGGAAGAGATGAGCTGACTTGGATGGTACACAGTCTGAGGGCTGGTGCAGGTGCTCAGTGTGGCATAGACTTTGAAGCTGGATAGAACTGAACTTCAGTCTTGGATCTACTCTTTGTCTTGGGTAAGGTCCTTGATCTCAGCCTCATGCTTTCAATGAAGAAAATGTGACTTACATGCAGTTGTGCAATGAAGATTAAATAAGAAAACATAAAGCGTCTGGCAGAAATCTGAGGTTCAGCAAGTAATGATTCTGTTGTTTTTCACCATTACACTGATATATGTCCTTTCTGAATATGTGAGCAATTTTAGGAGGCAACTCATTGGCAAACACATGCACGCATGCATGCACACACACACACATGCACACAACAACAACCCCCCCCCCAAAAAAGTTAAAGTATATTGAGGGCCTAGTACATGCTAGACATTCTACTAACAAAGTGGTTCCTAAGGGGATTTTGTTTGGTGCCAGATTGCTGGTGCCAAGGTTATTATGAGACACTGGTCACTTGTGTAAACTTTATATGTTTCAGTTTCTTTATCTGTGACATGGGAACAATAATACTGCCTATTACTTTCTGAGAATTATGTGAACAATACATACGTGTTCAGTGCTCAATGAAATGTCTGGATCATAAATGAATACTAAATAAACATTAGCTAACATTAACACATTTATTTAATTCTCACTGAAACCCTAGGGAGAACACTGTTATGATTCTTGTTCTGTGGCTGAACAACCAGGAGACTATGGACCAAATGGCTAATAAATGTTAGAGCCAGGATTTGAACCCTCACTTCCTAACCTTTGAGGCCATGTGCTTTGTTGCTCATACATGTGTTCTCCTGATGTTCAGAGGCTGGGAATAGCAACGCTGTGGCTAGACCAGGTGCTCTAGGAGATGCTCTGAGTTTCCTTTCTTCTGGTAGTGAGTGTAGAACCAAAAGAGTGGGAAGAAATCAAAGTTCCAGCCTCAGAAAGTGAACAGGCAATGTCTCAAAGCACTGCTGATTTTAAAGCATCCTTTTGAAATGCTCTGCTCATTACCTGTCAAGGGCAATTTAGAAACATGTGCTCAAGGAGGTGAGTGCGGGCTACTCCATGGCACTGTCTCTTCCATTACACATACAGTGACAGCTGAACAGACTCAGCCTGGGCATGGCTTATTTACACAGCAGCCAAGCCTCAGTTGAACTAATTGTTGGTGCATGTGAAAGATTTTGCTAGAAAAAAGAATGTGTGACTTGGAGTGGTAGTTATTGTTTTGCAAATTCATTTTAAAAAGAGGAGATTTTTCCAATTACCATTGGAATGAAAGAAATATTTTAAATTAAAATTTCAGATAAATATACATAAAGGGAACTTTGTGCTACATTGGAAGCTAAGAGACTGAGGTTGATTGTAGCTCCATGTACCCTTCAGTTTATAAATCTGTGTCTGAATTCCATCCATGGATGAGTGACTTTGAGCAAGATGCTTTCCCTTCCTTAGCCTCAGTTTCCTTAACAGTGAGAATGGTATTCTAATTTTCTTGGAAAGATTAAATGAGATATGGCATTTATGGAGAGCTGAATGTAAAATTCAACATGCAGCAGGTTCCTAATGCACAACAGCTACTATTAATGATGGTTACAGTGCTAGCAATCTGACCTGGGGCAAACTAATTTAAAAATACCTTTTAAAAATGAGAAGTTTTTAAGACTATTTTTTAGATCGTTTCTAATCATATTATATTTTTTCTTAAAAAAACCCATTTGTTTTATTTGTCTCATGAACAAGACAAAGAAATCACTGAGTTGAACCCTTGTGTGCATTCATCTCATTGTAGAGTCCATCTTGATACCTATTCTTAGCTATCTATTTATCTGTTTCTTTATCTGGTATCTATCTATTTGATGCTCCCTTCATAAGAACTGAAGGAATTATAGGAAAACATTTCAAAACATTCTCTTTCCTTGAGACAAAGCACAATGTGAAACTGAACATTTGGGTGGCTGCTGGAATTGTGGGCAAAAGATTATCATTGCTTATTACAACCTTTGTAAGCACACTAAAGGTCCTTGTCTTATACTAATTGCTGGGTATTTCATGGTTGCCCAACTTTCTCTGCATATCCTGTTCAGTAACAGTTTGAAAGGCATAGGCTAAGTCTAATGAAATCCATCTTATTATCAAAGTGCATCACTGAGGGTTCAAAGCCTACATGTTTTTCTTAGATCAACATCTTGAAATAAAACAGTGATTAACAACACTTATAAAGTAAGAAGGTTGCCTAAAGTATTTTAACAGATTTCAATGAAATTTATTCTGTAAGAAGAACTAACAGAGAAATGCAGTTTCCATGAGTAATCACAGACTGCATTATTATGCTCCCTAGGAGGAAGAAGAGAAGAGGATAGAGGAGGAAAGAAAGCTCAAAGCTGAGAGTGTGTTATTAATGAAAGTAGTCATTCTCTCCATTTGAAAACCATTCTGTGACATTCAAAGTTTACACATGAACTTTTTCTTATTTCAACTTCATAGACACTTTGTGAGGATAAAATACGATTTCTTCCATTATACAGATTGGAAAGCTGAGGTTCTAAGAGGTTTTCCCAAATAGTCATGTCTCGGTAAACTGAAGAGCCAGACTTCTACCCACTTCTTTAGACTCCAAGTTTAGTGTTCTTTAAATTGTACCACAACCTAGTATGCTGCTTTATTTTCCCTTTTTTTCCCATCTCCCCAATCTCCACTATGTGCCTTGGCATGAATAAGAAGTGGGTTAGTTGGTTATCAGAACATTCAAGTTGCCTGAGAACTGTCCTACAAAATATACCCTTATGGCTACTTTTCAAAACATTGGAACACACTTTGTTTCTACAACTCCATAGGGGAAGAACCTTTTGATTCAGAGAGTACTTTAAGCTCTTATAAGGTCTGAGCATCTTATGATTAAGAGCATCAACTATTCTTTTAAAATTTTGAGAAATCATTCTGGTTACTTTGAGTTTCCTCATTGCTCATATTCTAAATAAACAGATGTTTGTTGAACTTATGCTGCACTCAAAGTAAATGCTTCTGTATTACAGAGGAAGCCTCTGCACTTTCTTCATTTCTCTTGTGCTTTCCAAGTCTCTTGCTATGTTGGCATATGTATTAGGCTACAATGGTGTGACTTATTCATTAATTGATTGGTTAACTAATTCAGTCAACTATATTAAGCAGGGGTACTTTGAGCTCAGTGTTCTGAATTTCCAATGGCTTGCCCACTTCTTGAATGGAAGATTAGAGAGGTTGGTAATAGCTCCCCAAGTTTAGGGACACCGACATGACAGCTCTTGTTTTAAGAAAGCACCTTTAGAATATGATCCAGAGTTTTCAGGCTATGAGTTCTGACCTCCTCTGCACATACTTCCTCTAAAAGATGTGTGAAGAAAAACAGAGGAGGAGAGGAGAGGAGAAAGGAGAAAGAAGAGGCATAGCAAGCGTAGGAAGAGAAGGGTAGTGGTTACATGTACAGGGACAGTATCTTCTAACCTACCTCAAAAGGCCTGATCCTCATACCTGGTCCTTCTTGGCATTCACAGCAGGTCTATTTACAGAACTTTCTGTGCAGAGAAAAGGTAGTTTTTATGCAGGATTTATATCCTTGCAGGGCAAGGGTAGTCCTAAGTGGACATATGCTGTGTAAATAAATTTACTCATCACTTTAAGTGCAAGGAAAGGAACCTGTTCTTTCTGAACAAAATTACCTCTATTTCCCACCGCACATCCTTTATTCAAGGTTCATATTTATTTATTTATTTATGCTTATTTGGTTAGTTTGTCAATATGTTGGTCTTGGATAAAAGAAGTGCATAGGAGATGTAAGAGAAAATTGGCTTTGATTTCTGTTTCTCAAAAGGAAATAAATGTTAATACTAAATAGAATTTTGGTAGAGTAGGGAGGGCAAGGAGAGGCTGTGCCCACATCCTGTCTTCATTATGCAAGTGGCATTGTGGAGTGGACCAAGAAACAAATGAGCCATGAAACTTGATTAAAGACAAACAAGGAAGAGGAGAAAATGCAAAAGTAGATTTCTCAGGGGTCCCTCTCTCAGAATTCTAGAGATATAAGCCTTCTTTATGTCTTTGGACATCATTATTCAGTCATCATCTGAGCCTCATGGGAGATTGTCAAAGGACTTCTTATATAAAGCAGCAACTCAGGGAGCTAAGGATGCTTCTGGGTGGTTCTTGTGTGAATTTCAGAAACTTTCAGAGCTTTATTTTGATGACCATTTGGAGACAAAATACAGTAAGTGCACCAACCCCATGTTCTCAGCAGTAGTAGCAAATTTTCTTTTAAAACAAATAAAATAAAAATGTAGCATCTCTTTGGGGAAAAATATTAAGTAAATAATAGAGTACAAAGACCAAAATTTGTGATGGCAGTACCTGAATGACTGTAGGTTAGGAAGTTGTTTGATTAAAAAAAAAAAACCAAAGTGCTTTCTATTAAATTTTCAAAATCCACAGATTAGGAGCCTAGACTTGGGTTATTTTTAGTTGGCTAGAAACATTTTGGAGTCTGCAATGCAAAACACCTTATTAACATTATAAGGTTGTTAGTAAAGGCAACAGGTAGTGGGTGTCTATAATTTTTTGACTGTTCAGCATGTAACTCTGCTTACTGTGATTAGGGACTCATTTGAACTCTGTGCTGTTTTTGGTCTAGATGTTGAAAGGGCAGTTTTTGTTTTCCATGATCTCAGGTGGGTAGAGATGAGCTCTGAGCTAAGTTCAGCCAATAACAAGGTCTTTCTGAGGATTCAAATATGGAGCTACTGACACAAAGTAGGCTGGAGGAGATAAAGGCACTCTTAGTAGATTTTGCTTGGAGGGAAACTTTAGGTGATTTGGGCCACTTAATTTTCTGGGCTTCTTCCTCATTTTCAAAGTATAATTTCCTATATTTTCTTCTACTCTGTGAGCTCTTGTATACTTTTTCTAACAATCTCTTTTCTGTTAAGGGCAACAGAGTCTATTTTTGTTCTTTATAACTTGAGGAACTTAGATCAGGAGGTGTTCTCTTTAGTGGTTACAAAAAGATTCAAGAGTCAGGCTGCTTGAATTCAGATTCCAAGTCATGGGATTCTAGACACACCCTTTTCAAATGTTCTTTTTGCCATTTGCAAAAAGAGGATTGAAGCAGTGAACACTTTATAGAGTCTCCTTAGGATTAAGTGAAAGAAAACATTAAAATCAACCATCCCAGAGCAAGACTGTAGTAAATGTGAGCTATTACAATGGCCAGAATTTGGATTTATAGAGGGATAAGAAAGATTTATTTCAGACCTTTTGCACCCATTCCCAGTTTTTCCTAGGAGCCTTAGGACAGACTTTTGACCAAGGACATAGTGGCTGCTCTGAGTTGTTTGGCCAGGGCGGCTTCCTCCCTCCATACCCTGGACTGAATTCTGAACCCCAATCACATTGATCTCAGCATGTTCTGAACACAGAATATCAGCACCAGGGACAGCACCACCATTTCGGTAGCAGGCCCCATTACCCCTCAGGACTACTTCTACAGTGGTGTACTATGTAATGCGGTGGCCACCAGCAATAAGTTAAAAATTAAGGATGGGGCTAGCTGAATGAAGAGGCAAACCAATATGAAAATCTCCTCATATTCCTCATAAAACTAACCTCATAAGGAAGGGTTCTTTCCCTAAACTAGCTCTGCTTAATCTTATCTCCAAAATAGAATGACTTTAAATGAGGCTGTTTTGCATGGTTGAAAACATGAATTCTGGCATCAGATAAACCTGTTTTTAAAAAGTCTTCCCTTTACATACTAGCAGGGTAATGGGTGAAAATTTCTTTTATCACTTTAATGCCTTGGTTTTCCCATAATAGGGATGACAGTAGTACCTATGCTCCCAGAGAAGTTATGTTAAATGAAAAGATGCAGCTGGATCTGTGTTATGCTGAATACTCTGGATTGATTGAAGTGTCCAGAGGAAATTATTATCATTATTTACATTTTCCTCTTTCCTAATTTCTTTCCAAGAACCATGGGAAAATGTTTATATTTCTAATGGATGCACACATCTAGGAGGATAAGAATTTTGATACTTTTCCACTCCAAAGGCATTATTTTGTTAGTTTCATTTATGTTGCCTCTTTTTTTCTGATTTTGTTTCCCCACTTTTGACATAAAGGAGTTTTCTTAGCCAATTAAAGTGTTTCTGACCTGAGGCTTTGGTAGCAGCAAAATGACATGCGTATCTATATTTTGAATAGGAACCCTTGACTTCTGAGGGGAAATCTGATGATTACATTATTCATGCTCCAGAATGAGAGTAAGCAAGGAGTGAAAAGCTTCAGAGATGAGAGAAAACAGGCTTAACTCTTTTTAGTAGTGGGCAGACTCAATGTTCCATAAGACCCTGCTAGTGTAGAGTTCTGCCTGTGTTCCTGGCTGGACACTCACTTTTTACCCAGTTATCTTTGCTTATTTTTTTTTTGTAGTAGTGGGGATTGAACACAGGACCTTGTAGATTCTAGGCCACTGAAGTACACCCTAACTTCTATTTATTTTTGAGATAAGGACTTGCTAAGTTACCAAGATGTCCTTGAACTTGTGATCCTCTTGCTTCAGTCCCCAAGTAACTGGAATTATAGATGTGCATTATCATGCTTGGTCTTTTCTTTTATAAACTCCTCTGAAGCATTCTATCATTTTTTCTATTGTGTTATACTTCTATCAATAGATGGAATTTATATATTCTCTTTCCTCTGTCACGAATGATCCACTCTTCTTTTCTCCCTTCAATAAGTTAAATTCCATGGATTCTTCAGATGCTATCCTGAGTCACGTTCTCTCAGCTTCCTTTTGGTATTGGGAGGGGGTAAAAATCAGCACCAAACAAATTAAGGAAAAGGCCAGAAGTGATTCAGGTACAGACTAAAATACACCTCTATTAAATTAAAAAGCTGATGGAAAACATGACTCATTTCAGTGGGGAGTCTAAAGTGAGATTGTTAATTCTAGCTCCATAATTAACTTACATGCTTTGTCATAAGCAGTGCTGGACTCCACAGGATCCCCACTGGTAGGGCTGCCTTTGTAAAACTTCAGGGTGATATGGTACTAAAAGTATTTGCAAAATAAAGTTATATTGATTTTATTAGAACAATATTAACTTTACTAGAACTACATTGAAAACTTTTGTGCTTCAGAGGACAATATCAGCAGTGTAAAGAGGCAGCCCACAGAACAAGAAAACACATTTATAAATCATTTAACTGATAAGGGATTGTCTTAGTTACTTTTCTCATTGCTGAATCAAAATGCTCAACACCCAAAGTTAAAGGAAGAAAGGTTTATTTTGACTCACATATTGTAGAGGTTTCAGTCTATAATCAGCTGGCTCCAAGATAGGGTGGCATGGCAGAGGGGCATCACAGAGGAGAAGCAGTTCATGGCAGACAGAAAACAGCCAAACCAGCAAGCAAGCAACAAGCAACAAGACTCTTTCTGTCCCCTATATGTTAGTCAAGCAACCTGCTCTTAGAGCAGGTAGCATTTACACCCTTAATCCTAGTGTCCTGAATCTTAGCATTGCACCATGAATCAATCCCAGCATCACACAGTCTCAATCCAGCCACCTCTGGAAAGCCCCACCTATGACTGCATGAGGTTTTTCAGGGACATCTAGACACAAATAATAACAGATATTAATATTTAGAATATATGCATAGTGCTGTGATCCAATAACAACCTGATTAAAAATGAGCAAAAGGCTTGAAGAGACTTTTTTCCAAAGAAGATATACAATATGACCATAAGCACATGAAGAAAACCTCAATATCACTATCATTAGGGAAATGCAAGACAAAGCTATAATTAGATACCACTTGGCACAATTAGGATTACTATTATTTTAGAAAGCCAAACCAAACATGTGTCATTGGATACAGTGGTCAATTTGTAACACACAGCTGAACTGAGTCAGTGTGGTTCTGGTGTGGAAGACCCATCTGAGGACTGTTGCCAATAACATAAAAGGAGAACTGGAGGGGAAGATGGTGTGCAGTTGATTCTCCTGGAAAAGCTCATCATGCTGGCTTTCCTGGTATGAACTCAGCTGTTATCATCAGAGGAGCTCAGGTTCTCACTATCTGAGGATGTCTGTGGTTCTTTTTTTGGGGAGCTCTGGTCCTTACCTTGAGTGTTGCTTTCTGGATCCAGTGCAGATACCTCAGCTTGATGGGACAGATCCTTCACCTCACTGGTACAGACTTTCTAGCTTCCACTACTGGCCTTTGGGTCTTCCCTGTACAGATCCTTAATACAGACTTGCATGAGACATTGTCCTGGCCTCTAGGTCTCAAGCTGGACTTGTGGAAAACATTGCCATGGGCTCTAGGTCTTTAGCTGGATTTGTGCAGTACACTGCCATGGGACTCAGACCCTCAGCTGGATTCTTTGAGTCTCTAGTGTGGAAAGATCTCCTGCAATCTTTTGTATTTGATTCTTGGGGAGGGGGCTATAAAATAATCCTATAAATTATGTCTCCTAAATTAAATCTTTTCCCTTGTAAACCCTGACTACAACAGGGACATAGAGAAATTAGACCCCTTTGCATTGCTAGTAGGATGTAAAATACAGTCTTTAAGGAAAACAATATGGAGGTTTCTCAAAACCTTAAAAGTAGAATTACTGGGCGAGGGTTTAGCTCAGCGGTGTAAGTGCCTGCTTGGCAAACATGAGGTCATGAGTTCAGTCCCTGGTTAAAAAAAAAAAAAAGAATTATCAGATGGCCTAGAATTATACTTCTGGGTATAAGCCAAATTGAAGACAGGAACTTGAACAGACATCAGAATACTTATGTTCATAGCAACATTTGCACAGTAGCCAAAAGATGGAAACAAGTGTGATCATTGATTTTGCCATATTAATTTGATTTAAGTAAGAACCATCTCAGTAGATGAGTAAAACTCTAAGTGTATCTGTCAATGACTGACATGTAGGCCAGCAAACGTAGCAGTGAAGATCCATTCTGGATGGGGCTGGCACCAACCAACAGGCTTGCAGTCCGGATAGAATTAAAAGGGAAAGAAGAAGGAAGCCCCTCATTTTGGAAGAACTCCAGTATTGCCCTTGGATATGTCTCAAGTTTCTTTAGCCTTCTAATGCAGACTCACACCAGTAGCTCTACAGTAAGCTTCTACGCCATTGACCTTCAGCTGGTCTTGCATCCTTGATCCCATTTTTTCTGTGGCTTCCATATTCTTGGGCTGAGCACCTACTACATCCTCTGGCTCTTGTGTGTGCAAAAGGCCCTTGTGTACTCTTCTGCCTCTGATCCTGAAAACCTACCTAAAAAGTCCCTCCACATAATTATACATATATTTGGTATTGATCATGTTCCTCTAGAGAACCTTAACAAATGCAGCAGACAGGGTACCTCAAAATACATCGGCAGAGACGGATAGTGGTGATGATCATATGATAATGGATATGTACACTTAAAATGGCCAATTTGTGTTATGCACATTTTGAATAAACATAAAGAAATGTAAGCAGGCAGGAACAATGCAAAGCAGATGCTCCTTGCTAGCTGGCTCTTAAGAGAGTGGGACAGGCCCCAGGAGTGATGCTTTCCTGGTTCCTACTTATGTCATTCAGTAGACAGGATTGTCTCATTGATGTAATTCCAGACAGAGGTGGAGAAGAAGCATTTCCCCTTCACATTGCCAAAGCTGAATTTAATGTTTCCTGTTCTATGTTTGTACAGAGCCTCACATTTTTCCTGTTATTTCAGATTATAATTACCTTTCTATTTATATAATTGTTATTGTATTTTCCTATGATCACATTGAAACATATGAAATTGCCATTGTGAGTAAAAAAGAATTGAGTATGTATCTGCAATCTCATATGGCTCAGTACGCAACAAAGAGCAAGCACCTGAAGCTTAAGGACAGAAAATCTGGTCTGAAAAAGTCATTCTAGATGAGGGTTTAGTACGGAGCCTGGCTTAGGGTAGAAGTTTCATAAATGTAACTGTCTTCACACACACAAATAACTATTTGCTAAGTGAGTGGAACTGTATACTCCCACCAAGTATTACAAATTAAAAGATGTAGAGCTTTCATCTTTGTAATAAAGAAATACAGAAAGAAATCTCATATTGAACAGTAATGTAATGTTTAATGATCAACTCTTATTCAAGCAATCTCCAGCACAGAAACCATTCCTTCTCCCCAGATCCTATGGGAAGATGGAAGAGCTTATTTGGGTTTTTATCTTTTGGAATAAACACAGAAACTTTGCACTAGTACTTTGTTTTGTGAGTAAGGAGAGTCTTTCTCTTTCCGGTAGTAGAGATCAAACCTGGAGCCTCATACATGCGAGACAGGTACTTTACCACTAAGCTATATCTCTATAATATCTCCGTTATTTATGGCTAAGTATTTTGAATTTTTGTCTTAAAATATACATCAATAGAATTAACATAAGTTAAATGAGACTTTCTAGAATATTCAGAAACCTTGCCGTGTTTAAATGTATGGACAGAACACATTTATGATTAATTAATGATTCCTGGCTTGCCTCTAGCCATGACTATTCATGTTATTAAACAAGATGCAACTGACCTCCTTCTTCCTCAGCATTCATGTAGGTATTCAGACCTGATTGAATTTAAATCTGCTTGAAGCCAAGCCCTACTCTTCTGCCCATTGCATCTCTCCCTTCTCTAAATATACCTATTTTGATTTGGATTTAGTATTATTTTTGCCTACATTCTTTTAAAATTGGACTGACTTTTTCAAACCAATATTCAGAGCTTTGAGGTGTTAGAGAAAGGGTCCACCTTATTGATGCAAACTCATATTTGATAGCAATGCAGAATTAAATCTTCCCCCTTCCTCCCTTTATTTTACTCTGCGATTTGGATCCAGAGATTGTATCTGCATATGGGATTCTACTTCCACAAAAAATTTTTTTCCCAGAAGATGCGTGGAGAGAAAAAAATAACAGTTAAAAAATACAGATTTTGAAGTTATATAGCTTCATTATGAGTCCCAGATGCCACATGAAAACTGTATGATCTTAGGCAAGTCACTTAATTTTTCTGTACTACATTTTCCCAGTTTTCAAAATGAATGAGTTGAATGTACAAATATCTTAAAAATATACCTTGTTACACAGTAAGACCTTTAGCAGTGCAGGGCATCTTATAGTCTTAACACTCAGGAGGCTTAGACAGGAGGGTAACAATTTAAAGGCTAACATGGGCTTCAGAGCAAATTTGAGGCCAGCCTGGACTACTGAGAAAAATATGTCTCAAAACACAAACATAAGCAAAAGCAAAAACAAAAACAAGCCAAACCAAAACAAAACAAAAAATCTCTAGGAATGTCACTTGTTATTAGCATTATAATTATTAATATTCTTATTATTATATTCATATTATGATGACTTATATGAGAGAATTTTTTAGAAAGGATTCTTGGGAGTTTAAAGTAAACAAACATGAAAGAAAAAAGAAATAGAAGTCAACTACAGTTCCAGAGTCTTTCTTGAGAACTGGTTCTAGGAGATAGAGAGTAATTCAGAATCTAAGTGAGAGGATAAAGTAGTACAAAGAGAGAGAGGGATAGGAAAATTTAGTCTGCACAATCCTGTGCAATAACAGCACAGGTCAGTAAGGTGCATTATTTTTCTAACATCTCAAAAGCTGTAGCTATTGCTTTAAAAATGGACTCAATCTTAAATAGAAGGGGAAGATGTGACAGTGCATCCAAATTAAAAGAGGTAGAATGAGAGAAAATTCTGAGGTCATTAGGGGAACAAGGCTACTGAGAAGAAGCCAGTCTGGCTTTCACCATGGAGAAGGCTTGCAAAAAAAAATTGTAAGACTGATGAATTTGTTGAATGCAAGCAAATCAGCATTTGGAATTTGGAAGTTTGAAGGTCTTGGACAAAAGCTACTATCATCCACCTCTGATGAAAACATCTCCACCTGGAAAATGAGATGGCACAGAGCCATCTGGCCTAGCTGGGAAAAATCCATGACACAAAGGCACTGTGGCCTCAGGAGCTGGGCATGGGATCTCTGGAGGTCAAGAAAGGGAGTTGCTTTCTATAAAACAATGTCTCCAGTACCATGGAAGACACTGAATTATGCTCTGAGCTGGGTGAGACATGGCTGGAGGCTTCTTAACAATGACAGTGGCAAATGATAAGGAAAATGATCATAAGCTCTTCCTTTATGCTCAGCAGTGTTATTAGCTATTTGAATGTATGAGTCAGATGTGACCTGGGTGCAACAGTCAGTCCCATGTTTCAGGTGAATACTTGTGGTAGACAGAATTCTGAGATGACCTACTTGATCTCTGTCCAGGTTGTGACTCTATCCACAGAATAAGAAAAGGTGATGGTGAGTTGGATGCTTCCTTAATTAAACTGTATTATATGGCAAAGGTAATGGGATGTCACTGTGTTATTTCATATATTATAAATATTTATATGCACATCACTTGCAAAAGGCTCATTCTCACTCTGCTGCTGTCCTCAAAGGAGCAAGCCACCACGAGTTCCACAGCCACAAGAAAATGAATTCTTCTGAATGCACGCAGAAGCAGAGTTTTCTCTAGTCCATTCTCTAGATGACAATGCATCCCAGCTTACCCCTTGATGCCAGCCTGCTGAGACCCTGAGCAGAAAAGCCAGCAAAACTGCACCTAGACTCCTGACCCTTGGAAACTGAAAGAACGATTAAATCTTGTCTGTTTTACTGCTAAATACATGGTGACTTATTAAGCAATAGTAAGAGGTAAATGAAACTTTTGTAAAAGAGGTAGAACAATGAGCTATGATTCAGATATTTCAGCACTTTCCCAAAAGGGCCTAACCAGGGCAGCAGAAGTGAGAGTTTGATCTGAGGACCTCACCTTACACGACATGGCCTGTGCCTTTGTCCAAAAACTTTCCTGTTACAGTTTATATCTAGATGTTCCCCAAGAACCTCATATAGTCATAGGCAGGGCTTTTGAAAGGTGATTAACTCATGGGGACACTATAGCTAAATGTCATGTTAGAAGGTGGAGCCTAGTCAGAATAGGAGGGTCACAGAAGGTGTGAACTGGAGAGGTCTGTCTTCCTTCCTGGCTCCTTGCTTCTGTCTGATTCTTGGCCACTAGGACATGAGTGACTCTCCTCCACCATGTTCTTTTGCCTTGTTGTTGCTTCTTTGAAACTGGCCAACTATGAACTAAAATATGAGCTAAAATAAACCTCTCCTCTTTTAAGTTTTGGATGGGAGTATTGTGCCTTAGGGGTAAGAAAGTGACTAAGTTATATCCCTGTGGTTCCTTCCTACTGCCTGCTCTCTTTGGCCTAGTTTGTTGTCCTGCAAGTAGAAGACTTGATTATCTGCCTGTCATTCCTATTGAAATGTAAGCTCAGTGGTAGCAGGGGCCAAATCTAGCATCTCTAGTATCTAGCCCTGTGCGTGATTCACTTAATAACTGTTGTCAAAATGCAAACACCCAACTAACTGACCACATCCTGTCAAAAAAGACGGAGAAGCCTAGTAATGGAGAGTAGGGAAACTGATGAGTTCAGCAGTTTGCCCAGGATATAATGGCTCCATTGTAGTAGTGCGAGATAGAGCCCAAACCTTGAAAGAATCCTGTAGACAGGGGTCTCCCATCTGTAGTTCGTAGGCCAAACTGAGCACATTGCCCATTTTCCTATGGACCATATGGAAACAATAATTTTTACATTTTTTGGTGGTTGAAGAAAACTCAAAAAGTAACATTTCAAGAAGTGCAAAGATTTCATGAGAGTCAGATTTCAGTACTTGGAAATAGTTCTCTTGACACACAACCATGCCCATTTATTTATGTTCTAGTTGCTTTGAAGTTGCAGTTGGAGAATTGAGTATTTGTAACCAAGACTGTATAGTCTGCAAAGCTAAAGACATTTACTATAGGTCCTTTACAGAAATAATTGCTTCTGAAGTTAGGCTATTTGGGTTCCAAATTTCATTTTTTTTTCACTTCTCTGCTACATAGTCATGGAAAGTCAATAAAAAGTTTTTTTTTCTGTCTGCTAACATGAAGATAAAAACTTTCTCTGACTTGTAACTCTGTGGTAAGAATCACTCACAGTGTATGTAAAATTCTTGAGTATTAAGGGAACTCCTGGTAAATTCTAGTTTTCATCATGATCCTCTCACTGTACCATAGCATGTGATCCTCTCACTGTACCATAGCATGTAAGTCATATTATAAGAATGGATCCTGTTGAGAAATGTCGCTAGTAGATGATGTTTCAGGTTTCTTAATACCTTTTGAATATTGTACTTAAGATTTTAGTGATCAGAATGGTAAACTTGTTACCCACTGATCAAGTATGTCCTACCAGTCCTTGGCAAATAGATTACTGTTCTGAGGTGTGTGTGTGTGTGTCTAGGCACACAATACACACTACAACTAGAGTAACTGGCCTTTCTTAAAATGTGATTCTCTGAAATTCTCATCCTAGACAACATTAGAAACTTGGGTTCCATTTGAGGATAGGATATATATATATTTTTCTTTTTTTATTTAAAGAGAAAAATAACATGAAAAGGGTAGAAATAATACAGACTTTCAAAAAAGAGATAAACAGTAAGAAATCACTAGTTGATAAATTACATATTGTCTTCTTAGAAATAGTTGTTCAAGTTACAAAATTAAAAAATACAAAGTAGATATTCAAATGGTGAGACTATAAATAGCTACACATGCATGCATCTCTACATGTATTTCTATCCTTTCTGTATTAGAGGGAAAAACAAAACATAACAAGACGAAACAAAACAAATTCGAATAAAAACATGAAACCAAAAAGTCGTATAAAACCACAGTACAAGGTGATCTACAGTGGTTACTGTGTTGTCTCTTATTATCTTCAATAGAATTGTCTATATTATCAGGCATAATTGAATATAGTAGTATAATTGAATATAGCAGTACATAACAATATTAGTAAAAATAAAACATTGTAGACAGTGTAAAACTTCAAAGGCAGGTAATAATCAAACCAGATGAATCTTGTCATCTTCAGTGTAGTTGCCTATACTCTCAGACTTGATACTATCAATCATAACAGCTTTGAGTAAAATCTGTCAATACAAAACAGCAGTCTAACAAACCAGATTCAATTAAGATTGGTCATGGTTAAACAGTATAAGTTATACAGGGCTTTGGTTTAAGTTAATAGGAAATTAAGGATGGTTACCATACTATATCCAGCTATTTTCAGGATAGATGTCTGCACCCTCAAATCTAGTACAAATAGACAAACTGGAACAAAATATAATCTATCTAAACAGAGCAGTGTGAGTAATGTGGGTTTTAAATCTTGATACACTATTAATAATATCATCTGCCTTCTTTTTTTTTTTTGATTATTCCTCCCCTTTCACTTCCACAGGTGCTGTGCATTTTGGGTCCCACCAACTCCCTTTTTTTAGATTGAGGGGGGCAACCTCTTTTTTACCCAACTGGTTCTGAACCTTTTCACTCCTGGACTTGATCTCAAGTTGTATTCCTTTACCTACAAAAGCCTCAAGGTTTTCCTTTGCTATAGCTGAGTAGTTCTCTACTGCACATAAGTATCCTGTCTTTCCATCCTATCTGCAGGTGGTGGTTGAGGTGCCCCTATTTTTTGCAGCAAAGTCCTGCATGAGTCCAGCTGAAGACCTAGAGCCCACCACAATGACTCATACAAGTCTATTTCACAAATCTGCACTAGGAAGGCCTCAAGTGGTGGAAGCTAGAAAGTCTGTGCCAGTAGAATGAAGGATCTGTGCCAGTAGCTGAGTGTTTTGTGCTGGAGCCATAAAGCAACTTTCAAAGTAAGAACTCGACCTCCCCTGAATGGGAGCAATGAGGTCCCGAGCTCTTCCAATGATGAGAAAAGCCAAGTCCAAGGGACCTACCATGACAACTTTTCCTGGAGGTTGAGCAGCACACCATCTTCCCCTCTGGAGCCAGGAAACAACGATGCACAACATAAGGACCAGCACTCCCTCAAAGTGAACCACAGCCATTCTCAGTAACAACAGGGTCCCAAGCTCCTCTGTCGGTGGGAACATCCAAGCTTGACAAGCTCCTCTAGGAAAACCCATAGCAATGGGTGATCCAACAGTACCAAAGAACAACACTCTTCCTCTTCAGTTCTCCTTTTTATCTTGGTAACAATCCTCGTGTGGGCCATCCATACTCAGCACCATGCTGATTCACTTCAGCTGGCATTACGAGTTAACCACCAGTTATCAATTTACCACCAATATACAGCAAAATGGCAAAAGTAGATGCATGACTAAGAGAGAAAATGCAGAGAGATGAGATGAGATCAAATAAGTGAGCAGGGGCAAATCACAGATGATCTGGCAATGGATTGCGTCCTAAGCATAAAAGGAAGCAATACAGGGATTTAATGGCACAGTGAACTTTTAATTATAAAGGTCAGTTCATTCTTCAAGAATGGCTGGTAGTAGTGTCAGTGTGGAAGCTCTTAGATGTCTTTGTCACAGAGAAGGCTATTTTAGTTTTCTTGGTAAGTGTTTCAGACCAGGATTAGAAAGGTACAGCAAGGATGGAAAGAGGATAATGCAGTGGTTGAATGGGAACTGGAAGACATAAGGAATGATATTTAGGTTTTTGGCCTAAGGAACTGGTGATTGGTAGTGTGATTTACTGAAATGGGAAAGAAAATTTCTTTCATTTGGAGTTTTTTGTAGGGGACAGGAACATTTCTGTTTAGCCACATTGAATGAGGTGACTAGTAGACACTGATGTGGGACTATTGAGGTAGTGGGTCAATATGTTATTTTGAGGCTTGAGGGAAAACCATTATGGGTGACTTGAAAGTCTCCTGGCAGAAGGACAAAAAAGGGACAGCTTCTGTCACCAGTGACTCTTTATTAGTACAGAAGATTAGCTAAGCTCCCAGATGGCAGAGGCATTGAACAATAAAGCAGACAGAGTACCAGAGGTCAAAAATTCAAGGCAGCCCTCTAGGACTTTCCAGACACTATGCTAAGCTCTTGGAAGTGTTTAAAAACTATAAAATAAATGTTTGTATATAAGTGTAAGCATAAATTTTGATACATATATATTCAAATAATATATAAATGTGTATACATAATATAACATATAGTCATCTGTGCATAGTCAAGGTGGTAGGGGTATTGGTATACATATGTCAGCATTCCTGCTATTTTGTGGTACTTTAAATTGTTGTTACCTCTAGGAAGTTGTTTTACAAGGTTGAAGAGTCCAGGTTTAGACCCAAGTTTCAAATTTAATTCATGCTTTTAAGTTAATTTTATTTTTAAAATTATCACTCAGTTAAACAGATCTTTCAAAGAATTCCATGACTAGGCATCATGGAGGTAACTACCACCACAATAATGACACAGACTACCACTTGGACTCGTATATCACATTCTAACCCCATTCCTGACCTCTGCCAACTGGTAGTGTCTTCTATGTCCCTGTACTTTTGTCTTTTCAAGAATAATGTATAAATTAAATCACATAGTAAATAAGATTTTAAGAGTAATTTCTTATACTTAAAATTATAATGCCTTTGAGATTCATTGAGATTATTGTATGTGTTGTAGTTTTTTTTATTTTATTGCTAAGTAACATTCCATTGTGCCAATATGCTACAGCTCATTTAACTTTACCTGCTGAAGAACATTTGGGTTTGTTTTATTTTAGGCTAATTATGAATCAAATTGCTATAAACCTCTGTATATAAGCAACCCTTATGTGAACCCAAGTTTTTATTATTTTGGGGGGGAATAACTAAGTATTGGGTTATTAGGTCACATGGTTAAGTATACAATTAACCTAATGAGCAACTGGTACTCTAACTTTGCATTAGTTATTTTGGGTCTGTTCTTCAGTTTCTATTTCATAGGATTGTTCTGTAGACCAAATGAAGTAACATATGTCAATGCTTGGCACATAGATTATGGAGCCAGTAAATATCTAGGAAGATAAATACTAAGATATTCTAGGATGGTAAAATTAGTACAAGTTAAAAACTCAGCAGAAGTTTTAGAGTTTATTAAAACATGGGCTTTCCATGAGAATCAGATAATATCCTGGTCTAAAATTAGCTCATTAAAATAAACTTTCACAAGGACTTTATACTCTCTAAAATCTCAGATCTTCCTCTTATTTCTCATAGTTCTACCACTTTCCAAGTAAACCTTAATGGCCTCTATCCTGTGAAAGTGGGAAGGGGGAAAGAGATAGTTTCCAGAGATGTACACACTGACTTATGCCTTCTTTCATTTTGTCTTGGGGAGATCCTCTGCTATTACACTGTGATCTTGTTTTACCTCTTCCAATAAAAATAAGCTGTGATCAGAATTAGCCAAACAGAAATTCCCAAATTACCTACATTTTATGTGCCAACTGGGGGAAGTGAGTATTCTTTGTAGGGCTGCCAGATTCAGCAACAAAACAAAACAAAATATCAACAATAACAGATGCTGTTGCAATGTTTGAAGCATATTAAAATATTTTGTTGTTTATTTGAAATTCATATTTAGGTGATATCTTCATTACTCTCTACTCACTGAGATACATTAACTAACATCCACAATTTAAAGGAGGAAAGTTTTGTTTTGATTCACAGTTTGTAGAGGTTACAGTTCATTGTCAACTGGCTCCAAGGCAGGATAGCGTGACAGAGGAGGTACTCATGGCATGGCAGGCAGGAAACAGAGAGAGCTCAAGGGAGTGGGAGGAGAGATACCCTTCCAGGCCCTGACTCCCATGACCCACCTCCACCAGCTGGGCTTACCCACCAACATCACATTCAGCTATAAATTCACCAATGGACTGATCCACTGATTACCATCATGTCTTCATGATCCAATCATTTCCCCAAAGCCCCACTTATGAGCTAATGGGACTTTTGAAGGATATCTAGGTAAGAATCTAACATTCCAACCTGGGCCACTACAAGACCCATGTGAATCAACAGAGTAAACATCTCCCCATTCCAAAAGGGAAAAATAGAAAGATAGAAAGGATTGGGATGAAAGGTACAGCTAAATCAAGCAGCACAAACATTGAATCCTATCGTTTCACGTTCAGCACCCAAAACAAGTTGTGGTGAGATGCAAACTCCAAAAGGCTTGGGTAGGCTGGAGATACAGCTCAGCAGCTGGCACAATGCCTGCCTGGCAAGTGTGAGAGCATGAGTTCAATTCCCTGTATCAGAAAAAAAAAAATGCTTGAGTGGCTGTGTACCTGTGGTGCTTCAGTGGTTGTAGCCCTCTCTTGGGCTGTCTTTGCACACTCTTTGTGGCTTTCCTCAGTTATTACACATCTGTAGCTTTTCAAGCATCCTGGGGTCTCCACTGTGCTTTCAGCTTCACACTCACAACTTCACACACTGTGCTCTCAGTGCATACTGCCTGGCCTCCCAGGGTGCCTTCTTCTGAAACTGACCTTCCTGACCACACGATTCTTACATTCTTCATGTGTGTAAAGCCAGCACCACATGAATGATGCAAAGGGCTGCTGCCAACTGGCACAGTAGCTAGGTTTCCTTCCACCATGGTTATGAGTCTCTGAGTGCCTGGATGGCTGCCCTGGGGCTCTTGTCTCAAAACAGGTTTTTGCTTTTGTGATTTTGAGACTGTAACAGGGGCAGCCTTACTGGTTTCTCATATACCTGAGGGCAGCCTTCCTGTTGTCTTGTTGTAAGGTACTTGGCTTCTTTTACCAGCGTCTCTTCTGTCCATCTTTTCCGGCCCCAACTTTACCAGAGTTTCTTTTTTTAGTCAAACTCTACACTTTTTAAATCATTAGACTGGGTTATTTCCTCTTGATTCTCAATGTAGAGCTGGCTAAATGTCCCAAGAGTGCCCATGCTGAAACAGGTGCATACATGGAAGGAGAGGGGAGAGATCAGGAGAAGCTGAACTTAGGAGACTATATGGAGTAGGATGCTGTTGGCCACAGAAACAAGCAGAGGAGAGGGTGGCCCGGCCCCTGTGTGGCTACCGAGAACACACACTTGACTCAGTAGGAAAATAAAGAACCGAAAATAGGTTGGTGGTAGATGGAGTGGGAAGCATGCTCTGAGTGGATCCCAGAGAAGGGAGGACTCCGAAGTTACTAAGCCCAAGATTCTGCTTTCCTTTGAAATGAAATCTGAAAATAAAAACTTCTGTTTTTGAAAAAAATTAAATTTCTTGTTTTCTTTTTGAACTGTGATTTTTACCCAAGATGAAGAATAGCCTAAGGGGAAAAATTAGTTACTTGCTGTTGATTATGGATGTGGTGAGGCAGGAAGCAGAGCTACACAGGGTTGCTAGGTTGCAAACGAAACTTTTGAGAACAGCTGCCACATAAAGTCGCCCAGTATTTTCCCCAATAGCTGACACATATAAGAGAGAATAAAAGCAAAATAACAATAGGGAGGATTACTTGGGAGGTAGAGCAGGACCCACCAAAAACTTGATCCTAGAGTATTTTATTGTTTTCCTTCCCAGTTTCCTTTCCCTAAGTCCTATGGCCCATTAAACCCTTAAACAATAACAGCTTTCAACACCCAGAATGCATCATTAAATAAGTTAAAGAGCTAATTAAAAGGGGGCCCATCTCCCTGCTTTACTTGTACTAAATCACCTGTGTCCCATTTCAGCAACTATTTCCAAGCCAGGAATTTGCCCATAAAATGATCTCACATTAGCACTTCATGTTGGATTTCATTTCCTCTTATACAATTATCTATTAGTAATTGGAGAAGGCATTACAGCAGAATAAATAATTGAACATAAATTAATCGACTTTGGAATCATACTTTGGCTGATGAGAGGTACATGTTTACATACTTAAACTCTATAAGAGTGCAAAGAAGCATCTAGTCTCTGCAATTGTCTGTCCTATTTTGGTGGCAGAGATTTGAATGAAAATATATATAATTTTAGTAGGGAAATGGAGACTCTGAAAAGGTCAGACCACCTGTTGGAAGGTAAAAAAATTCACGGTGAGGTCAGAGTTCCTAGAGGAGCGTAACAGTCTGAGAAGAGGCCTTACAATGTGGCTTTCATTTTTGGCACAGATTTATCATGGTCCAGAACTCTAAAGGCTAAGAAACTTTCTACAGCATCCCAGGAGAGCAGAATGTCTTCTCAGGCACTGGGGAAAGTGCTTGATCCAAGTAGACTTCGGGAGATGGAGAAAATACACACATATAGACAAATTCATTAAAAATGAGGACATACTGCACAGTGGAGGCAGGACCTTTGCAACCGGGTGCACCAGTGCCCATTTATACTGAGCTGCCACGAAAGACTGGCACATCGTGACCTCTGAACAAAGCCTTCTACCCTAGAAAGCAAATGGCCACCTGATTTTACAGAAGAAATAAAAGTCAAGATAAATTTGACAATAGCTTTGAAATAGATCTATCTAGAGCAGAACTTGGGCTCAAATCCAGATCTTTTGGTTTCCAGTACATCCTCCCCTATTAATATATATCAACTTTGAGATGATGGTGTTGTATCAGTCACCTGTGAGTGGATACCTGTTGCAGCATTTATCCATTCTACCCCCAGCATCCATCATAATGTCATATCTGTGATGTGTATAGTTGGTTCTCATTATTTGCAGTAGTCATGTTCTATAAAGTCATTGTGCACACTGAATTAATTCAAGTTGAACCCAGGGAGAATATAAGATTAAGTTCCTGGGAGCCATGGAATTTCATCAACTGGCTAAACCACAGCTGTGTGTTATGCACATTTCTGTTTAAAGACATCTTATTTAATTTACATTGTTGATTCATTAACATCAACTCATAGCCAACAGCACTATAATTTATATCCCATCTAATCTCTGTAATGTACATCTCAGCCTTCTTGTGCTTTGGTATACAGAAAAACACTTCCCAACTATACTTGGGGAGTATTGAGAAATCACCAACAAAAGGCACAAAAATGCAAAAACCATAGCATTAAATAAGTTTCAGATAAGATACTTTCTCATAGTGTAAGAGCTGAAACTCAAAGGCAGGTAGAAACAGGTTCATCTGGAAATGCATGCAAAGTGGATGCCTCAGATTTTTTGTTACTTTGTCCAAAACTGGCCTCAGAAGTGCCACAAGTAATGATTTAGGGGTAACAAGTAAATTTTAGTGAGTAGAAAAATTCATGAACAGTGAGGTTAGACTGTACAATTAAGCCTCTTTATCTGTGGATTCTTCATCCTTTGATTCAATCAACTATTGAAAATATTTGTTTAAATATGCATCTTGCTGAATATGTATGCTATGCTTTGAAGGTGCTTTGTTCTTCAAGAATTCATGTGTCAGAAGTTTGGTTCTCAGTGTGGTGGCACCTTAAAAGGTAAATCCTTGTGGGTGGTCTTTGGGGACCGCTGTTTTAAAAAGGTATTAATGCAGTGTTTGTGGGGCCTTGAGTGAGTTTTTGAAGGGGCATTTTTATAAAAGAACAAGTCCATCCCCTTTTATTCTCTGGCTTCCTGTCTTGACATGAATGTCTCCCTTTCACATGCCCTCTCACTGTGATGCCATTTGCCATGGCTAGAAGATGGTGCTCTCCAGATCCAAGGCGATGCCAGTGCCATACTCTTAAAGCTCCAAACTGGGAGTTAAATAAACTTCCTTCCTTTATAAGGTACAGTAACAGAAAACATCAATACAGTGTACAGACTCTTTCTTTTTTTGTCTTTTCTCCTCCTCTTTCTCCCCTTCCTCTGGCTTCTCCTCCTCACCTGCTCCCTGCCCCTTCCCTCCATTCTTGTCCTGTAGCTAAGGCTGGGGTGAGCTTGTGATCCTCTTCCCTCAGCCTCTGAAGTGCTAGGATTATAGCCATATCCCACCATGCTGCAGAATTTTTCTTTGTAATTATTCCTAAATGATATAGCAAAGCAACTGTTCACACAGCATTTACACTATAGCAGGTATTATAAATAATGTAGAGATGATTTACTGTAGGGAGCAGCATGATAGCTTCATGGCTGCTGCTCCATCTCTCCCTCCTGTGGGCGTCCAGTGCATCGGCCTACATTTCCCAGGATCCTCTCACCCCACCCAGGAAATGACAGTGACCCATCTGTGACTTCCCGCCCCTGCTTCTTTATAAGCCAGGAACATTGTTCAATAAACGAGGTTTGATTGGGAAACTTCAACTTGCCTCCATCTCTCTCTCTTCACCCTGCCCCTGCCCCGTTTTCCTTCCTCTAGGGGAAAACCCACGCATTGGTCCGCAGGCCGGATCAAGTGGCGCCCAGTGTGAGGGCCCCAATATGAGGAGGTCAATGAGGGATTGTTCACAGAGGAAAAGCCGTGGCCATGGTAACTGGGGGACTCCGTCCCTGTGATCTGTACAGACGACTTCCTGACGTCTTGTCCGAATCAGGGTAAGTGAACGTAATTGGCTTGGGTCAAGCGTTAAGTGAACACAAATTGTTCGTTGCCAGCCTTAGTAAGGCCCTCAAAGCGAGAGAGATAAGGGTTAAAACAAAAGATTTATTAAACTTGCCCCTGGTTCCCTCCAGAGGGCTCCATTGATACTAAAAGATGGGAAGCATTAGGAAATGCTTTAAAATACTACTATAGAGTTTTTTGGTCCCAAAGGGGACAGGAGAAAAGTCCTGATGACCTCTTTTGCATGTTGGACCTTAATTTCTGAGCTGCTAACCCAACGTCATGCAGATCCCCAAATTAACAAAACGCTTACTCAAGGTGAGGCTGCACTACGCTCCTCCTGCAATCCTACCCCAAAGCCGCCCTCAGACACGTCCAGTGTGCCCAGTCGTCCCGGCTCTGTAATTCTTGAAGAGCCGCTTCAAGATGGCGACTTGCCGCCACTTCCTTTGTCTGGGACACACGAGGACATTCAAAATGGCACTGCCCTGTTTGATATTCAAAATGGCACCGCCCTGTTTGACACTCAAAATGGTGCCACCGGCCCCGCAGGTCATTAAGGACCCATACGCCATTCACAGTAACTACTTTAAAGGAATTAAAACAGCAATCACTCAATACAGCCCCATAGCTACCTTCACCCTTGCTGTCCTAGATTCCATGACACAGGGTTGGATTATACCAAATGAATGGAAAGATTTAGCTAAAGCCTCTCTATCTGGAGGCCACTATTTACTTTGGAAATCTGAACTCAAGGACCAATGTGAACTTATAGCAAGAGACAATGCCAATAGACAACAAAATCCTTGGACCTTCCCCATGTTAGCGGGAACTGGAGACTTTAATTCTAAAGAAGCCCAAATGCAGTATGACCCTGGCCTCTTCACACAGATTAATGCAGCTGCCTACAGGGCATGGAGAAAGCTTCCCCCTAGCGGGGAAGTTACCTCCTCTCTTACCAGAAGAGGTAAGACAGAGACCAGAAGAACCCTTCTGTGATTTTGTTGATCTCCTCTTACAGGCAGCCGAGCCCCTTTTTGGCTCCCCTGAGAGTAATTCTTCCCTAATCAAACAATTAGCATATGAAAACACAACATCTCCTGCCAGGCTGCAATCAGGCCACACAAAACAAAAGAGGATCTCTCAGGTTACATCAGCCTGTGCACTGACATAGGCCCCGCCCATCTTCATGCCCAAGTTCTGGCTGCAGCTGTAAGAGAGGTTCTTCTAGCACATAAACAAGGAGGAAAAACCAATAATGGTAAATGCTTCAACTGTGACCAAATAGGCCATTTTGTTAAGGATTGCCCCAAAGCCCCACAGTCTCCAAATGCTAAACAAATGAAAAATCCTAATAGCCTATGTCCAAAATGCAAAAAGGGATATCATTGGGCTAGAGA